>JAEAOA010002217.1:270000-299329 GCA_016746295.1 Potamilus streckersoni | reverse complement strand
GGAATTCAGTTATCTGAAGGTCTTAATGCTGAAAAACTTTTGTGTGATTTTGAATCGTTGCAACAAAGAAAATTTCAAAATAAATTCACATTATCGTCCAATTACAGATTCGTACAGTCAATTCTATGTTAGAATCTTTACAATTGGCAAACAACACAGAAGTAAGGCTATTTGCGCCTCTTCCGTGTTCAATCAAAAAGATAAAATGCTAGTTATCTCACGAATATGAAAGGAAAAATGATAGACAATTGTGTGATGCAATTGAAAAAGATTATGCTATTTGATTCTGTAATAAATGAAAGTAAAACTGAGGATAGCGATAGTGAAGGTGGACTCTGACCCAGATAGGAGATATTGATTATAGCTAAACAGAACCCTTGGCAAGATTGATAGAATCTAACTTTATATAAAGTACAATAGACAGTTATTATATGTACTCAAATATAATCTTTTGGTCATACTTTATTGAATATGCAGAATTATATGTTTTATTTGCGACAGGTTGTATCAATTTTGGGTGAATGCTAAAATATCTAGCTGCTGCACGTATTGATGGGCAAATTATTTCTTTGTCGGTTTCTGTATTTATGGATTTATTCGCTCTCTTTCCAAATACTTTACATTTTCCTGTATTTTCTCGTTTATAATTCTGACTCGGAGTAATAGCTTGCAGGTTAGAAATTTCGTTATGTTGAGGATTTCCATCAATGTGGTCAATAATAAATCCATCTTTGATTTTCCCATAAAAACATTCAAAGATAAACCTATGTGAATAATAATTTTTATTTCCGTTCATATTAAATTTAAAATAACTAATATTATTAAGACTACCGAGTGGTTTCTTTATTCTACAATGTCTAATAACACCATCTCTGGATGCCTCGTAATTCGTATATATTGATGTCTCACAAATTCTTTTTGCTCCATTTGTATATAATATTTATTTGTTTAAATCATTATTTTTGAAATTTGGTTAGATAATCATTTTCTGTCTTTATAGGGGATTTACCTGTCGATGTATCTTATTTTGTCATAATATCGTTTATGTTCCCTATATCTTTTACCTCCACAATTTTCACATAATTGCGTTTTTCCTCTAACTCCAATACCACATTGAATGCATGGTTTTGGTCCGGTACTTCCATGTCTGATACTTTGCATATGGTAACCGCAGTATTTGTTTACGCATGGCTTATTACAATAAGAAATATGTCCAATTTTTAACCAAACACATTTATTTTCTGTTTGAATCATTATATATATATATATATATATATATATATATATATATATATATATATATATATATATATATATATATATATATATACTAAATTTCAATTTGAATAATTGTCTTAATTATAATAATGGAGAAATTATCAGCAATTGAACCATTTGCTACTAGATTTGATCTTGACAGACTATTAGGATATAAATTTAGTGTTTCAATGAAAGATCTAGCTTTAACAAATGCAGATATAACTAAACGTATCCGTGAGGGAAAAAAAGGAATTTCGTGAAGACGGTGCTGTTCATGTGTGGTCAACTTTCAGAGTTAAAACCAATATTAATGTTATGAACGACGAATGAGGGAAGGTAATTATTAACCACCTTGATAATCAATAATATCTTATTTTAATAAATTTTATTGTGAAATCAGAAGATGATATTTGGATATTCGTAACAAGAGAGAACCCATTCATATACAGTCTGGAAATAATAAAACGATAGTATTAAGTAACAAATCCAAACCTGAAATACTGACTGGTATTGATAGACCGAATTTTGAGCGAGGATATCCAGTTACTGCTGTGGTATATGGATTGTTTTTACTGAATCATAAACCAAATATTGCGGATCTCAAACAAATGAGACTATCAGAGTCAAGAATAAACTGTGTTGCGGAGCGCATTACTGAACATTTTTAAAATGCGATGCGTGGTAATGGCCTAACAGATTTAAGACATAAAAAATATGTGAATGGGAAGAAACTGTTAAAAATTCTGGTGCATATATTACGGATGTTGCTAACCTAGAAAAGTTATTAAAATTTCCAATAATAGTAAAATGGTTAACAGGAGAGATATTGTACAAACCAAAATGTACAAAAAATGGAAGTCTTATAGCGATTATTAATCATAATGCACATGCATTGACTGATGCTGTAACAATATATCCACGAGAAAGAATGGTAAAATTTTATAATGGTCATGTATTTGATTTTATTTAAAATATTAGTAAAAGTGACCCTATATCTGTTTGGTTATTTTAAAGTTCGGAACACGATTACGATCAATTTGTACGACCTAATGTTTATATTTATCGTACAGAAAGTCTTTATGAAGAAATGAGAACTCTTGCACTAAAATATACTTCTCACGATGTCAAAGGTAGACAACTAATGAATAATTGTTTTACAGTACCATCGGTAGCGGCTCATTTCCTCTCAAACGAAAAATTTATGGAGACCGACAATATCAGAATTTATTGAGGATATACAAAAAAATTGCATAGAATATGGGCTTGGTGGATTATGGAATACTAAATACGAGTATAATGATGTTATCTCCGTCGATATGGCTGCATGTTATCCTGGAAGTTTTCTTGGATATGAAGAAAGTTCTAAATACTTTGACAGATTCGGACACCCTACACATGATATGACCAGAGTTTCGATAAATGGACCCTTACCAGATTTTGACTTAACCGGATTTGCATGTATACAGTCATTCGAGTTCGGAAAATATCTCAGTCCTATTACTTTTGCTTCGTTTGAAAGAAATTTTTCACAAAAATGTTTGACTCCAATAGTGTTATTACCATATATGATTGATGCTGTAATTTTAGTATATCGTTGAGGGTTAATGAAGCGATTATATCCTATATTGCACAAAAGCAGGTTTGGTTACACGAACCGGACAGATTTAGTATTGATGATGCCAAGAAAGAATTTCCTGATCTTGCCGAAGATGACATTATTAAAATTACTAATAATATACGTAAATGCAGGGATGAGCACGATGAAAAACGTGCAAAAGATCTTGCTAGAAAGATAATCGGCAAGTTTACTCAAGGCAGTTTATACGGTCATAAACGACACTGCGTAAGACTGATTATGGACGATGCTGAGTTAGATTTTATAATAACTGATACAACGGAGAAAAACACATTTATAAGCCGAAGTAATGCTTATTTATCGGATGGGACCAAACTAGGTACGATTGTGAGCTATATTGAGGGCGACTCACCTCAGTTTACTCATTTAAGATCTTCGAATGCTAGCCTATGTTTCTATAAATCTACTGTCTATGATAAATAGATTTCCTCGTCACGCTGTTAGAGTCGCTACGGATTCATTTTATATAAACAAAAAAATATAAGGATTTATTAAATCCGCTACTCGGTAAGGGTGAATGGGGAACATGGAGAATAAAGCAAGAAAATAGACAAAATTATTCTGCATTTGCTGACGTTGAAATTAAGGAAATATATTACAAAAATAATAATCAAATATCAAAGTCATCTGCACCATCTGTGTACGTTTCTGTGGCTAGGCATAAGACCGTTTATCTTAATGGGTTTGGAGGGTTAGGTAAAACAACTCGTGCGATTAAATTATTTATGAACAACAATTCAGATATGATAGTTTTGACACCTACACATAAACTAGCCAGAGAGATAAACGAACGAGGGATAGAAACATGTGCATATCATAGTTTTTTTAGATGGTGCGGAGACACGTTGACTCCTGAGAGATTTGGTGAAAAATATATATCTAAGTATATTATAATGGTCGAGATATGTACGGTGTCGTCAGAAACACTAAAAACATTCATTGAATGGTTATTAACAAGAATTTCTGCTGTGATTATGTGTGGTGATCATGGTCAATCACCACCTTTTGTTGGACAGTCTCCACATGAATGGCTAAAGGATAATGTGGATTATTACGAAGAAATCAATGATGACCACAGAGATATTGATGAACCGCTGAAAGAGTTTTAAAGGTTAATCAGACTACAACCAGATAAAATACAATGTGAGATAATGCGTAAAGTAATTCCAGAAACAACTGTGAATGATTTTTGGACTTTATGGAGGCCTACTGACTTGATAGACGCAAGTAAAAAGATAGTTCGTGATGAATTGCAGAAGAAATTATTTACGTTACATAAAGAAAGTTTTTCACATCTACCTGTACCATTATGTTATCGCCCAGCAGATACTAGACGACAGAATATTGAAGTTGAAATTCCAGGTGGAGACACTGAAGGTGTCCGAGCACAAAATCTGGTATTGAATGATATTATTTTCGTAGCAGCTGATATTGTTAAGAGTGCATTGAGTATGGATAAATCACCGTGGACGTTAGGATACGCTATAACGATTCATTCGTCACAGGGATTAACTATATGTGATACAAATATCTGGATTGTAGATGATCGAATCGAATGGTCAAACTTAGTCTACCTTACAGTATCTCGCGTCAGAATAATAACTCAGCTACATAGAATTGTCAAAGATTATTTGATAACTGAAGATATTACTAATGACGCTGATGTAATAAAGAAACAAATAGCGTCTTATAAACAATGTGACAAAAAAAATAAACGTGACTTTGATATTGATACTGAATTTATTATAAAACTAAAACAACTACAGAATAATCACTGTGCAAGTTGTAACACAATAATGTTATGGCAATATTCGAATAATAATCCAAAACAATTTACCGTAGACAGAATAAATAGTGATTTTCGTTCAACGATTGCTTCATCACGATGAATCTCAGTATGCCGTTGTCTGATTTTAACGTTATGTTTTTTCATCAAAGATGATACTGCGCCATGAAATTCTTTACCAGGGTCAACTTGTAATAGTTGTAGCCAACGTAGGCCACCACGTTAATAAATTCGCTCAAACGCAGACGCAACTTCAAATGCTATTTTTGTTAATAATGGTTAAGCTTTTTTATATCTACTTGCAATATCAACAACAGTCAATGCGTATTTGTACGAGCGTGACTTTCGTCCACATGTTTTAATAATATCATGTGGTAAAAACAAACTATCTGTTTGGTGAACTTCGTTAGGAACACCGACAACAAAATGTGCATATTGAATGTTTTTGGTGGTGGTAGATAAATTTGCTATATTGCCTGTCGTGCTAACCACGCTGCAGCAACAGAACGTGAAACTTTTGCTGCTTTAGCCAGTTTAGTGATCGCTGCTTTACCTTTCCATACCCTCTAGGACTATAATAAATAGATTCCATTATAATAATTATATAATTAATTACCATCCCCTAACCTATTTTACTTTTCATAGCATATTTTATCAGAAACCTAGCGAGTTTGTCTCTAACAGATTTACTAGGTATATAATTTAATGCATGAATCAATTTTACATCTGCGAGATGCCGTTGATGCAAATCTGGATTTTTATAAGCAACGTCATGAATGTGACATGCTTGATCGATCTTATTTACTGGATACTCTCCTGGTCTTGGTTGATCTTGGTTATCGAGTCGGTATTCGAGACGAGTTCCAGGACAACAGTAATTATATCCTGGAAGGAGTTTCTCACCAATATACTCAGCCCATGGCAATCCAGGTAATTTTCCTAATGAGGAGGCTACCTCTTAGTTGTCCCTGAGATAAATTTATATTTTTTGTACCACATTTTATACGTTTACCTGTTAATGCATGTCGTTTATTTTTTGTTATTGTTGTTGTCAATCCAGTGGTCCCACCAACGGTGGGGGTTGATGATCTACATCGAACACAATATAGACTCATGTTGTTAATAATATGGATACAATAATTGATTGTTCGGCAACACGAAAACAAGAACCAGTAAAGCACCATCCAGCATTACCAGATTCGATAATGATTATAACAAGTCTATCTGGATAAGGTAAAACACAATTATTGCTAAATTTATTAATGAGATGGATGAGATGGAACATATTATATTTAATAGCAACGTCTGTAGATGATCAGCAGTGTTACGAAGTACTTAATGATTTTAACGAGAAAGCAAAATCAGTTAATAAAGACTGTGAAGATATTATTGATTTTATCACAGATATAGAAGAAGCCCCATCTGTAGATGACTTGGATGGATTCATTAATAATCTCGTAGTATATGATGATGTGATGTTGGACAAACAATCTAATCCAGCTAGAATATTTTCTCGAGGTCGTCACAAAAATACAGACGTGATTTATGTTACTCAAAGATATACACAAATACCTAAGGTGATCAGAGATAACTGTAATATTTTGGTTGTGTTTAATGGAGTAGATAACTAAACCCTGCATAATATTTATTATACCTGGTGTTCAGGGGATATGGACATGATTAAATTTAAAAATATCTTTTCTAAAGCACAAGCTGTTCCGTTCGGATTTATAACAATAAATTTACATGATACAAGATCAAGTTATCGTATAGGTCTGGATAAAATATTTGGTTAATATTTAGATAGTCAGGAGCAGCATGGAGGGTGAAGAACAACAACAATTGTATCGCTTTACAAGTAAACAAAATCGTCCTTAAAAAGTCAGGATAAAAAAGAAACTCAGTAATAGTATAACAAAAATGAGCTAACCTATCCGTATGGAAATATAATCAGTTAGAGACTTTGCTTTAGAGTTATTGACCTTTTTTTAGCCTCTGTAGAAACTTTTATCTTTTGTTAAGGACTCGAGCAAAATTTTTTAGGGTTCACCCTCTCTGCTGCTGGATTCCTAAAAGTTTAATTCTTGATAAAAATGTTGCTGTACAAAAACGTTAATGTCTGCTTGGTTATTATTATTATTATCATTATAATTATTATTATAATTATTAGTAGTAGAATTTGAAGTAATAGTAGTATAAGTAGTATTATTGTTTATTACTATGTTTATCATTATATTTATTATGTTTTTAATAATAATAATAATAATAATAATAATAATAATAATAATAATAATAATAATAATAATAATAATAATAATAATAATAATATTATTATTATTATTATTATTATTATTATTATTATTATTATTATTATCATTATTTTTATTTTATTATTATTATTATTGATATTAATCTCTTTGGTGTCCTAGTGGTTAGAGCATCTGTTTCATATGCGGGAGGTCTCGGGTTCTATCCTATGTCGATTCATACCAAAGACTTACAAAAATGGTACCAACAAAAAGCCTCGTTTGACGCTCAGCATTGGAGGTTAGTGTTAGGACTGGTCGGCCTGGCGTTAGAATAATGTGACAATGTGGGACATCATGCTACATGTCTGTGGCATAATGTCTAAGTGCTAGATATCATTATAAACTGCCACACTGCAGACATCGTAGCGATATTGCTGAAAAAGTTTTATAGCTACGTTAAAAATCATAATCACATCACATCATATTATTGATTTTATTATTATTTTATTATTATTATTATTATTATTATTATTATTATTATTATTATTATTATTATTATTATTATTATTATTATTATTATTATTATTATTTCAGTATGATGTATTAAGTTTCTCCAAAGCTTTAATTCAAGAAATGTACACAAAATATGCATTTTTAGATTTTTAGTGTTTTAATAAATAATTATGACAAACATTTCAGCATATACCTATTTAATAATTGTGCTTTCCATTTGCGGGTAAATTATGTGGTTTCCAAGAATTTTTGTTTTTCATTATATCCTCTGAATGTATAACTCTTCTTTTGCAACAGTAACACATAAACTTGGAGAGCTATTTTTTGCCTGCGATAAATTAATCGTATTTTTTCCTTTCCCATGTGCTACTGCTATATAAGTTGTGATTCACAGATAACATATATCAAGAAACATGCAATTCAAAAAGAAATTCCTTATTTTGTTTTTACTAGATTTCTTTATAGCAATCCCATATACGTCTGTGGTATCAAATCAGAATCAGCGACGAATCGCAAAATAGTGATGCGCTAAAAGCTACGTTACTATTATATATCTTGCCCATATTCCTCTCATTTCAGGTCATTATGAATTTCCAAAACCTTTCTATTGATGCAAAACATCACATTATTTAAACAAATATAAACCTTTTCAATTTGAAATATATAAAATTCAGAATAAAATACAATGTTCACTTAAAAAATTAAATAGATAGGTAATCTTAAAAAATGAACATAATACTGATCAAGTGCATATCAACCTCCAACAAGATTTTAATATGTTATTATTAGATGTTCAAGAAAGCATCTGGTGGTGAAAACGTAGTCGAGAACTGTATACGTGAATTACATCTTTAAAAAGAAATATGGAAAGTTAAAATAGAACCTGAAAGATTTAAATTTCATATAATTACATCTTTAAAAAGAAATATGGAAAGTTAAAATAGAACCTGAAAGATTTAAATTTCATATATAAACAAAAGTATATTTAAACGTTGGACAATGTTACAGCAAAATATAGATGATAATGCTCATTGTGATCATAGTGATATATTAATGTTCGGGTAGCATGATCAGATGCATGTAATGTAGTTCATATTATATATCAGGTTCAAAATATAATTCCAAAAGCATTTGATTAGTTGGAAAACTAAAATTGGCGTCTCTTGTCAAACATGTTATCACGTTACATATAAGCGCAGTAATATAGACCTATGCTCTTTCGTTTACTTTTTTTAAAGAGGCTTTCAAGATGTCAACTGGATGCTTTTATCATGACAAAACTAAAATAAACCAAAATGGATAGCTTTCGCTTATTATTACGATAATGTTGAATGTCATGCACAAACGTCATGGGATAACTATGTATTGTGTAGAACTCGAGTGAATATCATGATCTCTGTTTACAGAATTTATGTCGTGTTAGAAATGCGTTGACAATTTTAGAATATATCTACTCAAGCATTATGATTGTGATACTCGTTTAATATGTCCTATGATTCATGACTAAACTTACAACTTGGGTTAGATTTAGAAACGACGTGTGAATCGTAACTGTGAATGAAAAGAAGACTAGGAATCTTTTTCAATTGCATTCTCACGGTGTACTAACGCTGATAACCCAATATGTTTGGATTATAATAAGCCAAATCTAATTATTGATCACAGTTTTATTATTAGCAACCATTACGATTCTTTTAATGCAAGCATCGTCTGTTTCTAGCTTTAAATACAACGAAATTAAAGATTAATTCCAGATGTCTCTAAACAATAAGTTGGATGGTAGAGGAGACTGGTCTAGACTATCAGACTAAAATAGTGGTTACATGTTGGTATCTAAAGCGATAACCTTTTGAATGAAATGACTACGTAACTATGAAACTAAATTTAACACAATATCACGATATCACATTTAATGAGGATGATAAATTATACATAAAGTATATTCAGGCGATCAATATGCTTCAGAATATAGCAATCTACAACCATGATTATATCTTGGTGTGCAAAATAACTAAGGTACATATGATTACGATTCTGAGGTCTTAAACTATGTAAAGGAGTAGAGCGAAAATAAGTTACATATATCTAACCTTCAGAAAACAATCTAATTATGTATCTTTAAAGTGAAAAATTTAAAACGAACTTACATTCTTGTGAACTTAATCAAACATAGTTCTAAAACGTTATGTCACAAGTCTAACGGTTTACAGTTCAAATGGTGTTACAACTAAATCGCGTATTGATGTGCTGATACAAGGCGTTGTCTAAACTGTCTTTTCATGTTTCGCAATAATGTCGCAAACATATCCATGACTGAGTTCGCTGTAATTCCATACTAATGATTTATTCTACGAAATGTAAAATAATCTTGAAATTCCAGTGAATATTTTAAATAATTGAATGTACACAAACTAAAAGCTGAGCACAACATTGACGTATTCTGCTTATATTGTTAATTGAAATAGATGATTGCATTAATTCAATTCAATACTAATCTTCAAACTCAAACTCAAACCATAAATTTGATAAAGATTATATAGGATAATGAATCGCAATGATGGATACCTCGAGGACAAAATCGTACAAATTTAGGTAGGTCAGTTACAATATTTGAATGAGACGAGTTTTCGAATCATCCGGATTCAGACAATTAAAATATTTGTTCAGGACCTGTCAACTATTAATCTCTTTCAATCAAAATTTTTATGTAATTCATATTGCATCTGTACTAATAACCTCATTCACTTTTCAAATTACAATAAATTAAAAACAATACACATAACGCTGTACTTACAAAAATATAATCAATTATATAATTTCCCCATTATGCGGTAAATTTAAATTAAGTCTCTTTCATTGACCTATATTTGAACTCTATAAAATAGAAATGTTACCTCCTCTTCATTAGCTAAACTACTTTATTTCTATCGAACAGTGACATAAGAGCGAGACTGACAAATATTATTCCACAAAACATTAAAACAAAAAGAAATTAACATTTTCAAATACACAATATTGCAAATAAAATAATGATTTACAATATTACAAACATGTTTTATCTCAAAAATAGACCGTAAATGTTTCCTTATAATGTCATTTAAAGTTTTCAACAGAATTTCAAAAACAGATATTTTATATTTTAATCACAAACTTTATATCGATTGTCATATATGTGTGTGTGTGTGTGTGTGTGTGTGTTCTGTATAGGTTGAACAAACATTGTGTATATTTTCATACACATTCAATATTATTTTTGCCATATCTTCACCATTAAAAATTAAAATTCCCCCTATGAATTTATTATAAACGTTTTTGCATAAGGGCATCGCACAAGAGTCCAAATCAATTATAGTAGTTGTAAATATGAGAGTTTATTTTAAATACTTTGCAAATTACTAGTAAAGCGGTTTGTCCCGTGTAGCGGGAACATAGGCTAAGATTGTAAAGATGAAATCCAAGCAGAGAAAGATAAATAAAGAGAAAGATAAATAAAGACAGAGATAATTGGATAGACTGAGAATAAAGAACGTTTGATTTGTTAAGTAAAGCAAAAAAAAATGTATTCATATCTCGTCATTTCTATTTTTAGGCATAAATTGTATGAAAGCCCTTATAACGATAGTATTAACGGTAAGTACGCATATGCATAGCCACACACATTCCCTCTCACTATTAAAGAACCCGACCAAACAAACATTGTTACATTTAACTTACTAATACGTAAACAAATATTATACTGACATTATTATTAGTTTTGAGACAATATTTATTAGAAATAATGGCGAGATCAAGATCAAGCTGCTGCCAAACCATTTGGTAGTACAAATATGTCTCTCGGTATAAGGGTAATTTCTGTTTCACGCAAACAGGCCATTACTGATTTCCTTAATAATGTACTCCGATTACATGCTCCATTAAAAACAACTATCCTCTATATAGCGATTAGTGGTGGCTTACTGTCAAAAGTTTTGGAAGAGCAACAAAGAGGGTCTGTAATAAATAATTCAGGCTCAAACCAGTCTTGAATATGTTTCATTAGCGAAGAAATGTACTGCAAGTGCTTGTGCATTAATTAACTTCCTTGCAGTTCTATGCCAAAAAAAACACAAAATGAAGGTCATAATTAGGAAGATGTATGAGAGTTCGTATTTCTACATTACCATATAAAGTTTCATGTTAATACCTGAAGATATAGACCTATAAAGATTACCATCAGATATGATTTCCAATTACGACACAGACATTTTTACCAAATCAATATGACAAAGGACTTATTATTTCATGAATCTCATTTTATGTTTCGTCTTATTTTGAACTCAACTGTGGTAAATGCTTTAATTTGTTCACTCTATCCGAAACCTATGCGATAAGGAATAAGATATATATTTTAAAAATCTTCAGTCTATTCTTTGACCGATGTAAAAATATGAAATTGTAAAGATAGCAAATGATTTTCCTAATGGTCCTATTCAGATCGTCTGTTTTATTTTACAAACATAAATAAAATATGTACTAAGTGAAAAATAGGCAAATCTGTTTCGACCAAAAGTCTTGCGATATATTGCTTTTGACCATTAAATCACTATTTTGTACAATCCAAAAACTAGAGAAACTGATAACTGATACCATGTTATAATTCATAAATATATAATAAAACATAAAAGTCTTAGACAATCTCCTCAAGTCTTCAAAAATATGCACACATTTTACGAAAACGAACATCTTGAAAACAGTGCAAATAAACAATTATTTACTACTAAGCTTTGTTTTACCAACTGCTTTCCAGTTTGCATAACCCACGTAGGTATGTATAGTTTACTTTGTGCCCGAGTATTCATATATATATATATATATATATATATATATATATATATATATATATATATATATATATATATATATATATATAGATAGATAGATAGATAGATAGATAGATAGTGTGTATGTGTATGCTAGAATTTAGGCCATTTTAAAATGAAAAAAATGACGAATAAATCACTCAGGTAGTGCCAAATGAAATTAATAAATGTTCAACATTTGAAATTTGACATGTCTAAAATATAGATTACTAGTGTTATTACCTCGGTGTAATTTGTAATATGATAATTTCAATACTTCAATACTTCATCTCGACATAGGTATTACAATGCCTGTTAGCTACAGCTCTGTAGTTGTATCCCTGGTTTGATTGAGGCAGTTCTATTGTGAATTATGATTTCCGTAAAAATGGAATTCTTTTTACATAATTGTACGTCATGTGAACTGAAATATTTCTACGTATAAATGGTCACAACCTCAATGGTAGTTTAAAAGTTACAAAAGAATGGCATTTATCTACGTCATACTTCTAAAATATTTATCATAGTTTGCCAAAGGTAATTACACTATAAAAAATCAAAAGATCCTAATATGGTCATTTTAACGTTGTATTTATTGGCATGCAACTTTATCAACAAACAAAACTGAATTTTTTTAAGCATGCAAGGAATTAGTGGATCTAGGTCTACCTACTCTTGGATGATACATGCAGGCGTCTTTTGAGGCTATTTGTTGAACGAAGTATATAACGAAAGACAAACAGATAGATGCACAGTCAGAGAGAGGATATACAGTTTATCCATTTGTAAAGGTGGTAAATATTTCTAGTCGAGTCAAGTATAAGACGGACGTTATTGATTTACAAATATTTATGCTGAATGCTGACAGGCTGATTAATACTCGGCAGTTTTTAAATGGATATCACCCATGTTTATACATGTTTTCCTCTCTACAATTATTACTTTCAAACACTATCAAGTGCTTTTTCGATATAAAAAGCCAAAACGTTTCAAGTTGAGACGGCAGAACATTCTTCGACATAGAAAGTATTTTCTACATCAGACTGGTTTCGTCTTTTTAGCCAGCAGTATGCCAATCGCTTTTTATTATAAGTCGAGATGGTAGTTTGGTTTGTTTCATTTTCTCCATATTTCATTAGTATTGTTTACAAAATTGTTTCTGATTGTTTAATGCAGGTATGGGAAAGAGCGTAATTTATTAGCATTTACAAACTTCAATGAAATGTTCAAAGACATGAAGCTTTAGTCACTTTATCCACATACATACATACATACATACATACATACATACATACATACATACATACATACATACATACATACATACATACATACATACATACATACATACATACATACATACATACATACATACATACATACATACATAATTTTGCTTATCGAGACAGGTGATTATGTTCGAACTGTAGGAACAGCAACACACGAACTTGGACACAAGTAATTGAACACCTGGTATGCTATTTTGTTCCGAAATTTACAAATGCTGCCTTAGGATTCCTAGTACATGGTATATAATTCCTGGTTTATTAATGTGCAAATGTCAGTAGCTAGTTAACTTGAGAAAAATCATTTCAACTTAGCAAGATGATTTGTTGTTTTTCTGAAAGAAGTCTCAATGTCATATGGCATGAAAATCATTTGACCTATATACAAGAATGTTTAATCCAGAGAAAAAATATTTCGAATTGTGAATATCTGCAACTTTTGTTTGTTGTCATCAAACTTATTCGAAAGATTAACCAAATATGAGGATAAAGGATGATTTTTATATGAACAAGTAGTTAATAATAGCACATGTTATGGACCATGATCTAAGAAATATATATATATATATATATATATATATATATATATATATATATATATATATATATATATATATATATATATATATATATTTCTTAGATCATATATATATATATCCAGGAACCTGTACTGATCGATAGTGGAATAAGACTCGACGCATTCACTGTAGCAAGTAATCAAAATTATAATTTTTGAACTGCGCTGTAACTAGCTTATACTTAGGAATATACGCTGACTGTTTTCATTTCTAGCCTTGGAGCAAACCATGACAGTGAAGGGGAAGCCTTAGCGTGTAAATCTGAAGACTTTTTTAGTATGACTGCCTGTGAACTGAAACTCAGCAAAGATATGCCGCGCAATAAAAACATGTGGACCTTTTCAAACTGCTCCAAGGAGTCGTTCAAAAAGACACTAAAAAATAAGTATGTATAATATATATCGAGATTTATAGCATTACAAAAATTATGAGGGGTTATTTTCAAAGCATTGCTCGTGCGATTACAAGGTTAGAGAATTAGCCGTTTATGGGAGGCACAACTGAGTTGATTTGAGTGTACATGTCTATTTCAAATCTCAGCAATTAAGAAACAGATAAGAAGCCATGTCAAAATTCTGTATAAAATTAAATCGTGATATAATTATATTAATCTCCTTTTATTTTTATGCGCAAACATTCAAGGTATGTACACATTATATACATAGACATAGATAATATGAGTGGATAGTTTTATCTCCGAACAACTTCCCATGTCTCTAACGACTTTGTATAGGAAACAATTCATTTTCTATTTCAGAATATGCGTAAAAATACAGGTTGGGCCTACGACATAAATGAATATAACGAATTTATTGCCAAAGCACCGGGAAGTATATTCACACCGCATGAACATTGTCCTTTCCTCTATGGACCAGGTTTTGTGAATTATAGGGTCTGTACATTTTGTCTATCTACATTTTCGTGTTCCCAGTATCATAGAAGACGAATGTTAATAAAAGAGATGTATATGACTCTGATGACAATTCCGTTGAGTGATACATTTTTCCGATATAGAATAAACAGTACTATGTACGTGTTATTTGGAATAAATACAAATAATTTAAAATCTGATGTTTCCAATGCTTAGGAAATTATTGATAAAACTATATCATAGAAATATCATTAATGTCATAGAAGGTAGACGTTAAGGTAGAAATGTGTATAAATTTCACCACAAAGGTAAAAGTATACATTTCCTTTACAATATCTTTATGTTCAATATTAGTTGTAATAATATAAATTCTACTACCTCCACCACTACTACTACTACTACTACTACTACTAATAATAATAATAATAATAATAATAATAATAATAATAATAATAATAATAATAATAATAACACTGACGACAATAATAATAATAATAATAATAGTAATAATAATAATAATAATAATAATAATAATAATAATAATAATAATGATAACAACGACAATAATAATGATAGTAATAATGATACAATCTATGTATAATTCCTTAAAATTATGCAGGTTATGAAGGGACTAGTGTAAATTATATGGTATAAATGTGGAATATTCTGTTCATGTAATGCTCAGAATTTCCATCTTAGAATCATGAATGAACTAGGATTGCCTCTAGCAAACAGACACGAGGCTAGTTAAAATTGCTGTTGATGATTGGTAGATCCATGCGGGCTAAAGTCATGGAAAATGTAATACGTCATGTAGTTGCAAGACTGTTAGCTCGTAGACAGACCGATGCAACAGGCAAACATTTAGTTGAATATTACTGTATGTTATGAGTTTCCTGTTCTGGGTTTCCAGTAACAAAGTTCCGTAACTGCAATGATGTATTCAGTGCTTGTCTATTTCGAACAGCACCATTTTAAGTCCCGCCAGGCAAATTATATTATTTCGGTAGCCAGTGAGAAAAGCTTTGTGTTTTTGCTAAGGCCGCTTTCTACTTAGGCATTTAGTTGTGAACGAAGCAATCATTAAATTAATTTTTCAGTACTGTCTGCGACACGGGTTAGTATCGATGTAGCTATGGGTCAAATCCGAAATATGGTGGTTGCAACCGCGATTCACTAAAAATTCATTTGAAACCACAGTCATATCAGTATTTCGTGAGAAAAAAAATTTCCACCTGTTAACCTTAGATTTGCTTTTAAGTCAGGAATTTTCAGGATTCTTCTCTATTGTTAATAATATGGTATAGCATAATTAATCTTTACACAGACCTTATGTAGAATCACCATGCTAAATTTGTTCTTTTTGTTTCCTCCAAGAACTGCAATGTATACCGGCGCGTCGTGGTTGAATAATAGCAGTGACTTTTTTTTCTTATCCTAGTTTATGCTGGTGTCACATAATCGACGGAGAATGAAACTAGAGTTGACATATCTGTGAAATAAACTACATCTTTGTAGAAACAATAGCTAAGTGGTTTAGTAGAATGTGATGATAAATGACAATGTTTGTTCACGTTCTAATCCAATGATTTTAATATAACCCTCAATTCCTTATGACAAACTAGATGAATAGTAGCAGCGGTCGATTAATATTTTGCATTTTAAACATGATATTTGTGAGATATATTTGTCTTTTAAGCATATCAGATTGAGGCAGATATGTATCGAGATGTGGACCACAATTGCAATCGATTTTTTTTGTTTTCTTCGTTATCACTAGATCCATCACATAATCTAAACATTTCGCAACATCATCATCGCGTCAGTGTTCATTATCCATTATAAATAATATTGAACCTTAAACAAAGCGTCAATCCTTGTCAAGTACTCATATGAATAGATGTTAACTGATATAAAACAAAATTCGTCTCTGGTAAATAATTATCGCAATGAAAATAAGGGAATTTTTGTGCATTACTGTTTGGTTTATAACATAGTGTTGCTTGAATACCCGACTGGATGTTTATCAATATCGTTCAGTGATCCCAATCAGGACAATAACCTGTTATTATAAATAAATACGATTAAGAGTCGTATACTGTTTAGGGAATATGCTAAGTTTTAATAATGCCATTCGCACCAATAAAGAAACATATCAATCACTTTTATTATGCTATCGGTTGTGTTTTCTCTCATTCATTAGTCACTCATATTAATGGTGATAAAGAAGCCAAACATAGTGTTTTATAAAGGTAATTGACACAACAGATTGTCTGATCAACTAGTTCTCTTCGAGCGCTACCAAATTAATCATGACAGTACCAGCCACATTTTTCACAACCATCTCTGATGCAGTTCAGACGAATCGTCATTCAGGCTCTTTTACAAACAGTCTTGTGAAACCACCAATAACTCTAAAATTGCCACGAGGAATGGAAATATTCGATTGGACATTTGCTTCACCTTTGCCCATGTTAACGTTCCACGGTTTATAACTCTTTAGAAGACCTGTATTGGTTAAGATGGGATTGAGGTACCATTATCGTGTCAGTTACGGTTAACTATAAGTGATCGGAAGAGTAAGTTATGCAAGGGTCGCACGAATTATTTGCAGCGCTTTATAACAATGTATAGAGCGCAAAATCGTGTCCTTTTCAATAAGAATCCTTGTAAGCAGGTTTCACCATTGACGCCTATCTTCCACCTTTAATGATACATATAACGTTAGTCTTTAACTAAACTTTGGTTGTTTTTTTTTTCCTTTCTGTTCAAGAGATCCACTCTTATTTTATGCTGGAATATACATACACATTTCATGATTCTGTGGATGGAACATGCTTTTTCAGTCATCATACGAAAAAATACTCTTGCATTCACTTATCATTTTAACGAATTTCCTCTCTTCATATGTTATTTCTTCGTTGTCGTTATCTTGTACAATATCATAAAATAACGTCTCTGGTGTTTAATAACTTTGTTCATCAAGTAATCGTCGTGTTTGCTTACGATCCTTGTTTCATAATTCCCTATATGCTGTTTGTAATGACATTAATACAATATTGGGTGTCTAATTATGTGGTTTGTAATGACGTCATGTGATGCCTGTGTCAAACTATGTGCCTTACCGTGGAATTTTACGATATATCATATCAATATTTAATAGTGAATCACATATTTTCGGTTAGTATAAATTGGTATATAAGCACACAACGTTTGACGTTTTCGATTAGGGAGTTTTGAATTTTATATGTCTCTGTGATTGTGGCCTACGTGAGTACTTTTTTTTACAATTATCAATGCCGACAGATTCCGTGTTTTTGTTTGCAGGATAATACTGGTAAGTTGATTGCCGTGTAAAGTTAGCACAAAGTCATCTGTTTCAGAAGGACGTAACCTATTATGCGACTACTGAATCAATGTTCCATTCTCATACTATTCCTTAAAACAAAGCAATTCAAAAATGACCGTATTGTTAAGAGTGCGTTCAATAAATAATTAAAGATTGCTAGTGTTTTTCCTTACGACTATTAATATTATTCTTCTATTTTAGTCTGCATATGTGGCTGCCACCCATCAAATCAACATCTGTTCAATAGAAAACAGAATATAAAAACAAATACAACATTAAATGATGTATGTGGTTATATTAGCACAGAACGATCATTGGCAATATGTCATAGAGAAATATGTGATTCAAATACAAGTATTGGTTTATAAATTTTATAGAGAGAGTAAAAGCAAAAATCAATACTACTTACTTCTCACTTATCTTAGAGATATTCTAACCACTGGAGATGGTTAGTTGTACGCGATTTAAAGCAACAATGAAATATAAATATAAAATAAAATGATTAATGTGCACAGTTGTTTTCTTTAGTGGATAATGACACAGCATAGATGTGGCTCCTCAAGTTCAGAAAAAGATAATTTCCTCCAAACTCTCGTGTCAATTCATTTGAATGAAGCTACTATCTACAAACAACATCATCAATGCTGACTTTCGGATATATAGTGCATAAGGTCTTATTTACATAAATAAGATGGCCCTAGTGTTATAAACTTAAAAACACTTGTGCTACGTTTTAAGTAATGTAAACACTGATGTTAATGGATATATAAACTAACATTCTGGTATTAACTACATTAAAAAATGTCCAGTTTATAAAATATTATATTTCAATATTATGACGATGTAAAATTATTTGTTACAATTTTGCAAACTATTTTTAATCATGTAAGTTAAATTCCAAGGAAATAAAGATGTATAATATATTGCGCATTAATCATGAAAGACGGATTTTATATTACTAAAACAAGTTTTGCTTAAATGGGATACATTTGTACATTACATTTATTGTAAACGTAATTGATATTTTTCACTACATTATAAAATCTTTCCAGCCTCAAGGTCTTCGCTTCAAAATGAAAGTCATGCTGTATAATTTCCATTTTATTTTTTATTTACATCTAACACAGAAACTTGCAAGAGTTGTTAACAAAACCGACTTGGAAAATAATGTCATATATTTGATAATATCTCTTAGCTTAAAACTTGCTGCAATTCTTAATCATTTTCTATTTTCAATGTACACATTTCACAATTGTTCAGTGATTTTTTTTATTATTAACTTTATACCACGAGCAATTATACTGAAGCAGGAACAATTCTGTTAAGGATGCTCTAATATATTTTTCATAAGATATGTATGTGCATCACTAATTATTCCCTGTTGAAAACAAAGAGTATATTTTTATGGAGAGCAATTTTCACTATGGTATAAGGTCTTTAATTACCTTAAAAGCGTGACGCTTTTGTCAAGTAGCTAGAATTTTCGTCCAGTCGGTGAGTAATACAAAATAGGATTATAGGAGTTTTTTAAACTCATTTATTGTCATGTCAAACTATATTCATCCATGTATGTATCTAACGTAAATATATTTCCTTAAAGGTCTGGGCGCATTTAAGCTAAAATTGGTATTCCTTTAAGTTCCTGAGCGAATATCCATTTCCAAAGGAGCAAACTTACAAAATTTAACTAACATGCTTCAAATTTTAAAACAATATTCATCGTTAGTTGTACATGGACAGTTTAAAAGCGGACAAATATGAGAATCTACTTCATTCGCACCATATAACAATTTGTTATTGGTATATTTTGTTTTTTATGACAGATGTTTTACATCTCTCACACAGGTTGTCTCGGTAGTCTTGAACATAAAATGACAGGCTCTTATAACAACAACATTCTGAACATGGTGGAAAATGAATTTATATCTGGACTAAAATATATCTAGACAGAACAGACAGTGCTATCACTGGATTCTGTAATAGAATCTTGATAATAGTGGGCGGAAATAACAGTTTAATACAAACAATACTATCATACAGGTTAGAGAAATTAAATTCGTACTCTACCGAGTTTCGAACCCAGGTGCGCGAGTAAATGGCACCCATCGCCTTGCCTGCACGCACCAGCCCATATACCGTCACGACTAAGCACGCATCACCAAATTATATATATATATATATATATATATATATATATATATATATATATATATATATATATATATATATATATATATATGAGCTTTATAGTAAAGTATCACAAACATACATATGTTAGGTAAAATCACTTAATTCTTTTGGTAAAAATAAAATATGAAAGTGCTGATCAATACAAGGTAGAGAAGGTACAATTAACAGTACAGTAAGAGGTATTTGTAAAAGTATCACCATTGTACTTAAGGAACAAATTCAAGAAGGTATTTGCGGTAAACCAAGAAATAAATGGAAAATGGATATTACGATGCACTATGAAACAGATGTAAGAAAGATCTTAAGACATTTATGATACAATAAGTTCAACGATAAATATGAAAAAAAAGATCAGTATTAGCAATGTAACGAATTGATTTATGAAAATGTTTTTCTTCAGTTCTTTCGCTTCATATTGCAAAGGCAGAAGTATTGCATACGATTGATTTGTTTTGTATAAAGATAATATAATTATGTTAAACTTGCAATAAATATAAATATGGCTCAGGTGCAAACGAACAATAAAGGGTGCGTTGCAACTGAGGTTTTCTCAATTATACTATTTTTTAAACTTTTGATAGTAGACCTTGGCTAGCCAGTATATTAGCATAGAATTTAGAAAATGACATAACAGAAAACGTGCGATCAATAACTAAACTTGTTATGGCGTGTAAATGAATCTTCGCTAACATTTGTTTTTTATAATATTTGTGGGCTGGCCGTTTTTCGTTCTATTAACCCTGTTAGTGGCCATATTCTTTGATGATATTTCGGATAGTCTGCCTTTTCCTGAACAGACACATGCCTTAAAGATTACATGTATTTAATTCGAATCTAGGTAGTTCGAGTTAGTTGAATGTAAACTGTGGCATTTTTATTGCATTTTTTAGGATGACGATATTGATTAATATAAGTATAATAGTCTGGATGTTGTTAAACCTATAATTAATGCATTGAGACTTACTGAAAACTTAAATGACGATGGAAATAATAACTAAACAATCGAATTAAGGTAGTATTGCCTTGAGATTCGCTAGACATGTTTACAGCATGTGGTGGAATCGAGAACCAAATGTAATGAGACAATCATAGTACTATATATAATGTCATCGAAAATTAAACGGTTATGTAATAATGATATTATATTACGTGATTATATCGGCTGATCATGGCTAGTTAATTATGTGACCTAGAAAATATCGAGTTATATGTCAATTTACATCATTTGCCTTAGATTTTTCAATATGAAATTTGTTTTAAACATTTACGTCAGTTTACGCCACATTTTAGTCTTGTACCTGAAGAGATTTAACATTACTTTGAGTTATACGCTAATTGTTTTAGATTGTGCCTGAAGAGCTATGCCATGTATTGAGATGTCACAATCCAACAACTTTGGCAACAATGGAGTATTATATGAATGCCGCAAGAGGAACAGAATGTGGGATAAATAAGGTAACGTCACTTTCGGTCTCATGCTTGTAACATAACGTTGAACATCCAATTATATCACAAACCCCAAAGCCAACAACAACAAGTCAAATTAGATGGGGATATTTTACAATTATAATCAATTAGATATAGTCAATGGAAGACATAGTTTATTCCGTTTAACTCGGCTAATTGGGTGTGTGAAAGGTAAAAATAAAATATTTTAATATTTTGGTAACAAATATGTTCAAACAATAACGCTTTTTGTTTTTGCAGTCGTGCTTTCAAGGAAATTGTGTTTCAAATAGTGAATATGAGATGAGTATATCTCAGCTTCAAAACTTCAGCACTGTTGTTAACGTATCTGTATCACTGGCATAAAGATACAAGTATGAGGCCTGAGTAGAACAATTATGATAGATAGATAGATAGATAGATAGATAGATAGATAGATAGATAGATAGATAGATAGATAGATAGATAGATAGATAGATAGATAGATAGATAGATAGATAGATAGATAGATAGATAGATAGATAGATAGGATTGCACGTTTCTCAAAATGTCTCCGCATGATAATACGTTGTTTTGATGTACTATGGAAGAACAAACAGATTAATACAAACAAAACCATGAAGAGTGTATTATATTTATTAATAACACTTTCATTTCTAATTCAGGTATTAGCGATTTAAATTTTACATTTTTCAGATGATTTCATTATGATTATAATCCTAATTTAGATGTTATGGCTCTTGCTGTTGCTGATGATGATGCCTAATGTACACATTTTCTTTTTCTTAAATTAAATGCAAATGTCAATCCCACACTCGTGTTATTGTGATGTCAGAACAATAAACCACTCGTATTTTTCAGGCGTAGCCATCTACGTGCGACATTCACCAATACATGTAATTGGACAAGTCTTTCTAACGTGGAAAAAAATATAATAAAATTATTGCCTCTGTATTTGAGAAGCAGACAAATTATTCTAAACCAAATGTGTGACTTCAATAACTATTGAATATATTTAATCTAAACAAATGATCTTGTCATAGATTTTTTTTGTTGCAATAATCTTAGGGAAAAATGAATCAGCTATACTCACTTCTTAAGTCAGTGCGTTTTTGGTGTGTATGAAAAGGTGGAAAAAGAGAAAAAAACGAATTTAATAGCTTAGTAAAGTTATGAGAGCCAGTGGTTGATTCAATAATCCCTGCATTCGAGTGAAAACTTTGTCGAACATATTTGCATAGAAATAGGGCGCAGCTTATTCTTTACAATTCTATTGGATTTTATACTCAATGGTGACCTTGTTCCTCCTGACATTATAACTTAAAACAAACACAAATAAAACAAATGATTCTTTTCACTATCTATCTATCTATCTATCTATCTATCTATCTATCTATCTATCTATCTATCGTTCAGTTGGTCTAGTAGTTAGAGAGTCAGCCTCGGATGCGGCAGGTCGTGGGTTCGATCCCCGGACGAGTCATATCAAAACACTTTCTTTAAAAAATGGTACTAACAGCTGCCTCGCTTGGTGGTAAGCATTAAGTTGTTAGTGTTAGGACTAGTCGGTCTGTTGTCAGGATAATGTGACAGCGTCATGATGCCACCAGTGCTACACGTCACTATAAACTGTCACACTGCAGACGTTTTAGTGATATGACTAATAAATTCTTCAAGCTAAGTTTAAAATCTAAATCACACACATGCATCCATCCATCCATCCATTCATCCATCCATCCATCCATCTATATCTATCTAGAATCATAATTAACAGAAGTAAACATGTTTATTTGGATCATGATCTACAATGATGGGATTTCCCTTTAATTTACCTGGCATACCGGACATAGTCCAGGTTCTAGATTATAGCTGTAGCAATAAATTACTAATCATAACTACGATTTTATTTTTTAAACACTGAGAAGCTTCTAGAAGGTTACTCTACATTAGGAAATGGTTTTTATGTTAGAAAATGTTAATTTTGAGCTAGGTCAAGCAGAGAACCATATAATTTTGTTCCTGAAGGAATTTTTCATTTGTGTTCTTAAAATCTAGTGAAATGAAATTGCATTAAATTTTGAAACCAGTAATTTATTTTGGGTTGGAATTTATTTCTTCAAGTTATTTAATTCAAGTCATTATTTTCTCTTGGACTACAGAGTGCTTATATGACAATAATAATCCTGGACAGAGGCGTCCACTAAAATGTAGTGAATTCAAACTTGGAATTATATTATTGTCATTCAATAAAAGACTGTTTGCACATCATCACGTTAAGAACAACAATATATACATTAGCACTTTATTCATTTGATTTAATTTTGACTTCAACTAGATTTTATTCAGGACAATTTATTATTAGGACTTGAATCCAGGATTATTTCGGGATTTAATTCAAAAGACCGTAAGTTATTTTATCATTTTACTTTGTATTCTAAGGAGGAAAAAAAAACATTTGTTGAAATTTACAAAGCATGTTGCTTTCCATTCTTTCCTGTTACCTATTTAAAGACAATACACCCATAGTTATATATATATATATATATATATCCTACTTTGCATTTTCTGTTTAATATTAATATAGGGAGCAAACTTCATATTCTATAAAGTATAATTATATATGGATGTTTTACATGAATCATGAATACTCTATGTTGTATCAAACTTGTCATTTTGCTGAATTTGTTTCTGCAGAATTCTTTAAACAAGGTTCATTAATTATATAATTCAAAAGCAATAATTACATCACTGCAGGAATTATTCTGCTTCAGAAAAAAGTATACTTTGAATAATTATAAAGCCAGTATGTATGGGTGTTTGGGCAACATTTTTTAGGTCAACAAGGACAGTTAAAATGTCAACATAAATATATCGACATTTATCATGATGATGTCCATATGTATGTATGTGTCATTGTAAAGCAAGTGTGTCAACATACATACATACATACATACATACATACATACATACATACATACATACATACATACATACATACATACATACATACATACATACATACATACATACATACATACATACATACATACATACATACATACATATGAACAATGTCCACATTTATAAGTGAATACATAATTATAACATCCATATGTATGGATTGAGTTAGAAAGATGCAAACTCTATATTGTAAGATCAATATCAAGAAATATACAACTCAAATGCATAGGTCATCATGGATATATATGTTAATAATGAGATTTAAAATACCCATTATGTACAGATAAACATGATGTTACTTAGATTTAATTTGTATTGTTTGTTATTTTTTCTACATCAATGTGTGCTATGTTTAATTCTCTTTTGGATTTAACCTGGTCCAAGTACCAAGTTAATTTTGTTCCTGACTAGAGACACTGATGATGTTTTTCTTTATAAATAATAAAATATAATGATCATTATAAAAAGAAATAAACATATTTATAAGGTCTGGGCCATGGTGATTGGAATTTGCTAGAAATAAGCCCAGCCTACCTCATGTTGACCAGATTCTATATTATAATTTTAGTAACATAATAATTTAGAATGGAAATTTCCATTAAGTAATAGGTCTTTGTTTTCCGAAAATGATAAATGTGACCTAAGTTGAGGACTTTATAACTTTGTTGATCTAAAAATTACTCAGTCTGCTTTAATAACCATACACTCATTAGGATGTGGCATAGGAAGGGTTGAGCATTTGCACATGAGGCATATCTACAAAGGTTTAGGATTATAAGTAAGAACACTGCTTCATTATTTTGTCGTTGACAGAGAAGATAAAAACTCTGCATTATTTGAAATAGATGCATGATTGCTTCATTTGAATTTGCTTTAATCTGTACAAGCAAGATAGTTTGAAATGACATAACGTATTTTCTTATAAGGATATTGCTTGACACTACAATGTTTTTGTGTAAACTATGTTTTTACTTCTGAACAGATAATATAATGATAAAACTTATGTTCTTATACTTCTTGTGTTCTTATACTTCTAACATAGTGTTCATTGCAATTTTTTTTCTCCATTTTTTGGTGACCTAAATCTGAGATCAACTTCTGCATGAGAGTAGAATTTGACATCTTTTTTTACCAAAAAAATATTGGTCCTGTCAGGCGGAAAATTCACAAACATACATCTCAACAAAGAACCAAATAATTTTTGTTCCCTTTGGAAGAAATTTAAATCAACATACAATATTGCATTAACAACAGGTTTTATAGAGGGGTGCCTTTGTTTGATGGTACAGCTTATTAAAAACTCTAATCTAGAGCGTATAGCTCAAAGTTATGGTAATCATCTCTTTTCTTTTGATCCCAAGATGAACCATGCAACTGGCACCTTCCATATCATATTAAAGAAACACAATATATGCAATCACATAAATCTTTTGATTGGTTATGTATGCTAGTCCCAGATTAAGATAAAATAATCTCCAAATGAATACATTTTTAGATGTTCTTCATCATGATGTCAAATAAAAATCAGTGTGTTTGAGAATTGTGTACATTTATTTATAAAATTGTTTTAATACATTTAGTCAATAATGATGCTAGTTAAATTGGGTTTCTGTACTACTGCCAACCGGAGTGTGGGCACAATAGAGCAATGTCAGCATTACATGATGGGCTTGTCGTGCCCTCTCTGCAATGCCTCTTGTAATATTGTACATACCAATACAACTCTTTATAACTTAGACATTTTGCAAGTAATGCAATGTTCACTTATGATTTCTATCACTGAGATATATTTTGACAAAAAGGAAATCTTAATCCTTTTGTATCCCAAGAAGTAAAATTTATACTATGAAATAATGTCACAAATGTTTTTTTAATAGATATCAACATCTATTTTTCACAAGGTAAAAATTATCTCGCCTAAGTCTGTGTCCTTGGAAAAAAATGTATTTTTGTTTCTATTTACTATAATACAAGAACATAGAAGCATGTAATATAAAAGGTCACGATGATGTTTGCAAAGGCATGTATACTGTATCAATCAAAAACATCAACATTAAAATATGGACATACAAACAGTTTAGGTATTCAGCAGATGCAGATTCAAGCTGAACACGGAAAGGTTCTACGTAAATAATGTGTTCAATAAATATGTTTCTAATATTGTAAATAGGGATAAGAAACACATAATGGACATGAGATAGTCTATGTACTAAACAACATTTATATTTTGGTACAATAACCATATAGCCTATATGTTTATGCTAAGTGCACAAGCCAACCTGGGGTAATAAATTCACTCTGGTGCCGAATTAGCTCATATGTGTGACAAACATGACCAACGTCAGTCTATTATATATACTTTTATGGTTCCTCTTTTATTTGATTACAATGCACTTAGATCTGTCTAAAACTTGTATCTAACAAACTGTTGAAAATAATTCAGCATAATGCACTTTAAAATGGATGAATACGTACAAAACAATCAATGCACACAGGTATAATGCAGAATAAATTAGCAAATGTAAGCCTTTAAATCTATTATTTTGATTGTATTGCAGTCAGTGATCATAAAATATAGGTTTTCAATTAAAACATTTTTTAAAATGTGGAGCAAAAGCTAAATCTGTCTAATTTGTAAAACTAATTCCTCCTTTGTCTCTGAATGTAACATGAACAATGTACAAAAATGAAAATTAACCTTAAAAACGAATGAACAAAAATGCATCATAATGTATTTCATCACAAATAAGCATATATACATGATAATCAGAGCACATTGATATGACCTTGAAGGATTTAACAAATGTAAACCTATTTTCAAGAAAATTAGAAATCCTGATAAGTAAAACTAAGCAAATCAGTGCTGTATGGAATAAAATTGCCTCAAATATGAAATGTGCTGGAATAGCAACCTACATCAAGTTTCTGCAGTCTGTACACTATAGTAGCATTTAATAACATGAATAAAGCATAAAAATAAATATACACCTTAAAATGTATTTATATATAAAATTATTTTTCTTGATATGTTGTCATAATCTCAGAAACTGAGAGTCAAAATGTTATATAAATAATACTTCATACAATGCTACTTGGTCATATCATATACCAAGCTTTTGATATATGAGTTAAGCTGCATCAGACTCAGTGAAACATTTATCTGAAAATAGAAATGAAAATAATGTGCTTTTTCATACAACAAATGTTCCTCCGCCAAAATGATGCAACAAAATGCAATGGTTTAAGCCAGATAGGAGCTGTATCTTAAATTAACCTTAAATTTGCTTACAAGAATGTTATTAGTTTGCTACTCGTCTTGAGAAGCCATTGTCCCACGTTGAGAAAATGTTATTCTCTTCATTTTTCTACATGGAAAAACAAAAGTACAGACTCAAATGAATGAGACAGAGGCATTTCACATTCATATTCTAACCTAAAAAAAAACATGTTAACACATGTATACAAGTGTGAGAAAATATTATTCCCTGTCAGTGATCAATACTTTAAAAAAACTTACATATGTGAGAAAATATTGTTTCTGCTATTATAAAATAAGTATCCATTGTGAAAGTACCTAAAATTTAAAAGGTATACAGATTAGTAGTTCACATCTTGCAGTAAATCAGAGCCTACAATGCAGAGATGTTATAATTAACAAAAAAAATCAAACTTTGATGAGAAATTAGAAATTAATAAACAAACAAATATGAATAAATGATTATAAACTATCCATGTTTTCTTAAACTCTTTAGAGCAGATAATGATGCCATGCAGAGCAGCATATGTGATCTGATATTATGCTTCGATTTTCTCAGACAAGACTTAGATTTCTCCACGCTTTAGGGCTTGTCCTACAATAGAAACTAGCCTACATTTCAATACAGTGATCTCAGTGACAATCACAAATGTGGAGGCAATACTAGATGAAAGTTTCAAAGGCAGCCATAACAGTGGCCAAAGACTCTTTGTCAGGTTGGTGTCCACACTATCAACAGCATTTACTGTGCTCTTGTACTTTGGTTTAGAGTGCACTGCTTTGTAGTTCCTGTCAGTAAGGAAAGTGAAACTTCAGTTTTATTCTTTTTAAGGCCAATGTATTGTTAATGTTAGAGATCTGGGTCTAGTGATCCATTGTGACCAGTGCAATATAAAAGTTTAATTGTTCAGAAGGAGTTGTAGATTTTAACTGTCATGAAAGCTTGTAATTCCACCCTGTGCAATATTTAGACAGTGATGATTAACAAGAAAATTTGATTTTCCTTAACATGCTTGGCAACACTCTTGCCAAGAGTCACAGGCAGCATGTCTTGTGTTATCCAAGTTATTTATCTATCAGGTCACTGTAATGGGACAGAACATATCTTTA
>JAEAOA010002217.1:0-265000 GCA_016746295.1 Potamilus streckersoni | reverse complement strand
TAAAATAATTTAAGTACCGATGAAACGAAAACCTTAAAGTGGCATGAAAACTAATCAGATAATTTCTACGTGCATGCAAACGTGCTGACCACTAACAAAACATGCTAACCACTTTGGTTAGTCTACATTCTGTCAAAGTCTAATAATACTAATAATGTTAGGATAAAACAGCATGTTTCTATATAAAATTTGACTACTTGCTCTTATTGTAATATTTAATGTTAATTTAGCACAACTGTGCCATCGATCTAGCCATGGAAAGGCATACATGAGATAGTCATTCAACTCATTCTATGATTAACACAATGATGTTCTCTGCATCATGTAATTATGACATACCATGTTTGTTGGTGCTATTTGGATTTTTAATGTAGCCTTAACAATATTTCAGTCATATCGCTATGATGTCTGCAGTGTTTCTGCATTGTGGCAGTTTATCATATTGTCTAGCAATGGGGCATCATGTCGCAGGCATGTAGCAAGATATCCCAACCAGTCACATTATCCAGACACAAGGCCAACCAGTACTAACACTAACCTCTTAAAGTCAAGTACCTAGAAAGGTGGCTGTTAGTACTATTTGTTTTAGTCTTTGGTATAACTCGACTAGAGTGCTAACCTACAACCTCCCATTTGAGGAGGATGCTCTAACCACTAGGCCACTGAAGTGGTGGACATATCAAGAACATGACCTTTAGTTAAGTGGCATTGTATAAAGATTACATAACTTAACTGAGGTTGAGGTGTTATATTATTTCATGGTTTCAAGATAGAAAGAACAGAAAAAGTATAGCCCAAATGCACAATACCTGGAAATATCATGAAAATACACTGTATTCTGGTTTCACCTTCGAATATCCAATCAAAATACAGGTAGGAGGAAGCAGTTACATAAATTCACTTAAGAGTTAATTCATATTCCAATATCCTAAAGTAGTCATACAGCTTAATTATGAAACAAATGTAGACATGGATTAATACGGTGTTTATATGGGGTCATACAATGGAGGAAACGTGTTTTGCTCCCAAATATCAAAAGGAAGATCACTAACAACAGCCCACATTAAAATGGAGCTCCTGATAGAATTAGTAGGCGGTGTACATCATGGCATTCCTGGAGGGTTCAGATGTCTCATAGGTGCAAATTGAGAAAGACATTCTCTAATTAAACTTATTCCATTCGCATTGTATGGATTATAAAAGCAGGTGTGGTAGATTATTTAAATATTATGTTTCTTGAGACATGAGATAAATTAAAACAATAGTATCCGTCTTCTGCCCATTGCAATAAGTTTCAGGTATTACCTCAAGGCTCTAGAGTAGTCTTTAAGCTGCCACTAGGACAAAGTATCTGAGAAAAAATCTGATTTTAAGACATGGACGGTAAGAGCAATAGCCCACTGATTGAGGCATAACACAATCAGTGGTAGCTTCCGCTGCCACTTAAGAACATTTTGTGTCTGAGACAACAAAGACCAGAAGGTTACTGAAGTCAGGCTTGAGACACATGACCTCCTTCTGTGATGACCAAATGTTTCAATGATGGTGGAATTATAGCACTTGATGGTAACTGTGAGTCTGACTTTTGCTCTTGGAATAGCTAAATTAGGAAAATAGCTACTTGTGGTCATTACTATTCTGGAGTGCAATTTCTTTGTATGCATACCAACAGAACACACAATGTAATCATGTTTAGAATTTCTTCTAAAAGAGCTTCTTTAATGAAATCTTTTTTATTGTAGATATCATGCATATTGACACATAAGTGTGAGTGGTCTAAGGCTGATTGATGTTTCTGGTACAAAAGTCAGTATTGCTTATCAAGGGAATATTATTGTTTGTTCCAGCAAGGCATTCATGTCATATCAGTACTGGCCTCAAATTGTCTGTGCCTTGAAAGCAAGTCTGTAACTGAGAGTCCCATGATTGTTTGCTTCAGTTTATTTCTTCTTAATTGGAGACATTTCACATCCACTACAACAGATCCAGGTTATTATCCTTTTTCCATCTCAAAATGTCTCTAATTAATTATGTCTTATCCAACAACTGTCAAAGTCATACATCATTATAGGAACATAAACAAATATGGTTCAACTTAAGTATTATGCTAAGTAAACAAGAGAATAGGTGCTAAGACCAGTTTAATAGTTCAGAAATTCAACAATGATGCATTACACCCAACATTAAATAAAAGGCTAATTGTGATCAATAGCTAAGTTACACAGAACAGTAATGCATTCAAGACAAGTAATCACAATCACGTCAAATGAAGTGGAATTTGCAAAAGACATTTGAAAGAAGCATTCACTCACTCTGGCACAACTAAAAGTACTTGTAGTTACTTCAACAATGGTTTTGGCACCAATCACTACATCCAGGAGATGACTACACTCATGTGACTTGCTTTTCAGACAACCCAAAATGATTATAACATCATTCTTGTTTGGTTTAGAAATAGATATACTCCCATAAGTAATTATGATTTAACAACAATCAATTAATACTAATGGATCTGATAAACAACTACAAAAAAAACCTGAGTAGTTACATTGAAACACTGTAAATCCCAAAATTATTTATTATAGTCTAGTCTCTCCTACATCTTCCCAAAGACAGGTGAAACAAATGGCTACATATTCACACAATCTTTGTACATTCCAGACACAAATTAATACATGAGGTAACAGAAAGAAACAACCTTGTGGCAGTTGTCATTATTCATTTAGTTTTCTCCAAGCATACAACATCTTTGTCAGAACAAAGCTGTCGTGGTTAGAAAAGCCATTACTCATCAATAAGCACATTTGTAAAAGAGACCTAAAACAAATTATATATAAATTATACAAAAGGCACAATATTATTTTCTGCCTGTGACTCCATCTCTTCACACAATTAAGTATATTGTAATTGCCCAAAGAAGCTGCTGCTGCATGAGTTTAATGCCACAACATGTACCAATGCAACCTAGCATTTCAGAATGAACACCACTAGCTATGTGTCCCATACATTGTCTATGCGGATTCAGAAATACTTATTCTGCCAATTAAATGATCTTCAGCAAAAAGGACAATAGGACAAAGCAACATGTAGAATTTTGCTAGCTAGTTTACATGTATTTTCTTCTAAACAGTGTATCTCTGTGATGGAATTTTGTTATATTATGCTGCAGAGCATACCACAACATTCTTTGAAAACCTCCTCCTTATGGAATTCCAAGTGGTGGTTTCAAATCAGCTTCCTCTAAAGAAATTAAGAGAAAAGTCTTCTTGAAATCAACCATCACAGATGTACCTAGTAGACTGATGATTACTTATTAAAAGGCAATAAAATAACTGAAATGCCACCCAAAAAATATGTATCTTAAAGCTGAATGTTTGGCCCAAAAGAAAATAAAAAGAACATAAGAGTTGTGACTCAATGCCACTTGCATAGATGATACATTTATCATAGAAACCATCAGTAGCTTTAAAAGTGAACATCTGCGCTATTCAGAACAAAATCACATGCGTACATGACAGTTTCACTATGGCAGTTACATTTGACATTCTCCAATTTAGGAGCAAAAGGATAGAGAAACTGCTGCCTAAGGATGTGTTTCATACCAGTCTCATCATACAGTTGGCCTTCTTAATACAGATGGCATTTATCAGAATGAGTAGCTAGAAGCTGTGTAAAGAAAGTCAGCTTCCACCGATGAAGGCTTCTAAAGTGAACTTAAAAGAACAACCAAGGAAGTGCTTCATATCATGTCACATCATAAAGCTGACCTTCTTAATAAGGATTGCATTTCCCAGTATTGCACAAAGGACACAAAGTTTGTTGGCATCCACCAGAATATGTTAATCACTAATGTGGCAAGCTGGAAGCTGGCTACTGCATGAATGAAGTCTGCAGATTTGCATTCTTTGGGATAAAAGTATTAACGAAGATCACCTGAAGGTGGCATCAATGAGTTCTCAATACGCCTTTCAGATAAAACACAATTTAAGCCAGTAAATGATATGACACACTTTCATATCAACACTAATAACTGAATCCAAATGGCAATGTTGTTTCTGCAAAAGGTACCAGCACACAGTAAACCAAGTGCACTTCCATTGTTATCACACCAATAGGAAGTCAGATAAAACGAAATCCTGTCAAACACTATGCCACCCTTGCTCGCAATTTACCTTCAGGTCATTGCATTATGATGTGGCCTAATTTAAGTTGCTACTACTTTTGCTAGCTATCATGTCACCATGAAAGTAGAACCACACAATGAAATGGATGTCTTAGCTGGGGAAAATGCCATATCCGAAAAGTCTTTTAGGCTTCTAATCGACAACTGGTTGCTAAATGAAAATAAAATGTCTAACATTTTCAACACATGCATACACTTCAGTTGTAATTGACTAATTGGAGAAAACGAATTGATTACCCATGGAAGAGTTGATGTAATTAAACATGTTAAATCTTGCGGCCTAAAAGTGAGATCAAGAAAACAATCCATTTAAAAGATACTGTTATTAAATCGAGATAGTCACGTTATAAGATAAACAAGCACAAATTTACAAACATTATTATCTTTTGGCAAAATTGACCATTTTAAATCTGTGAAACAGCTTTGCTATATGGTATAGTAGGTAGTTAAGTGGTGGAAACTTAAACAATTTGACTGTGTAGCATGCAGCAGACTTAGAGAAACTTACATTACAAGTTGGAGCACCAAAATTCTGGTTATCCACACAAACAGTTGTATTCTGAGGATATGACCTGTACACCTTATAGTAGATCTGGTTGCATTCCTCTTTGTTGTACAAGTAAACACGGACGATCTGGAGCTTGCCAAGCCATGCCCCTGTCACTTTTTTTAAAGTTGAAAATATACAAAGCAATAACAAAATCAAGAAAATAGGACAAATCTACAAACTGATGATGAAATTGAAGCCTTTGATTAACTTTAAAAATACTAAACAAAACCATGGTGAGCTTAATCAATTTCAATTAAACTAATCCGTTTCTAAGTTATTATGCAAATATAACAATACACTTATAGTAAAACTGTTTTAAACTATTGCAAATAATTAAATTTCATTCAATATAATGAAAATTCAAATCACTGTAAAATTATTTATCAGCACTTTGATCAGACACTGATGATGATGATGTGTGTGTACTTTTAACAATAATCATATTTTTATGATTTCTGCAGTGTGACAGCTTACAGTGATGCATAGCACTGGGGCATCATACCACATACATGTAGCATGATGTCCCACCAAGTCACATTATCCTGACACCACACTGAATCTGAATGATAAATTGAAATTCTATGTTGTTCTAATCTGGAAACCTAGTGCCAACAACAAAGTGATGCATAATATATCAGAGATAAAAGATATTCTGATTACTACAGAAAGATACTGAGTATCTTAAGCCAGACTGGATGATGCATAAAAGACTTCCTAACTGCTGATTGTTGCATATAATAAAATTATCAGTCCACAGTACATGTGGATAACAATATTACATGAAATGAACACACTAAACATGCAATGAAAAAGGTCTCATCCACATACCTGTTGCTTAACAAGATTAATGATTTTCTTCCTATTTCTCATAGGAGCAGGTTTTATGATATGCATGTTCAGCCCGCCTTGATTGTTGTAATTTGAAACTTGCCATTCCTGAATAAACTGTTTAGACTCAAGCTTTTGAGATTATACTATATGAAAATTATACAAAAATCATGTGTAAATTTTCAAATCAAGCAGTTCCTCAGTATTCCCATGGTCAAGCATGTTTCTGGATAAATGTTTTGCAAATCATGTTTGTACATTTACTTCTAATTATTTATGGAAGACATGGAATCATGGAATATTTGTTTTGCAAGTTGACAGGATTATTCTCTGTAACATTATTACTTTTATTATTTGAATAAATATCATTAATAATATTATTATTATTATTATTATTATTATTATTATTATTATTATTATTATTGATTTTCTTCATTGTCTAAGATCTTTATGATATTCGTTCCAAATTATATGTGTGTCAGGAATATGTTTCATCCAATCAGATACAAGATTATTTTGTTAGTATAATTAAATTCATTATCTATTGTATCTGAGTTGATGCAATTTTTAACTTGGATTGAAATCAGATCACACATATGGCCTCAAGCGTAGTAAGCCATTCAACAAAAAGAGATACAAGAAAAAAACGTGTAACTGTTCATTGATTAGACATATTATTAAACTCTTTTTGAGATCAGTATGATACAAGCTCATATTCCAAATATTTTCAGAATCAAAGCAGAAACATTACCTCCCGAAACCTACAAATGTAGCCAATCATATGCAAGATGACCTAATTACTACTATTGGATTTATCAAAGATTGTTATAATATAATCCAACATTCCAAACCAAAAATATGGTCACAAGAGTGGTACAAGCAAATCAGCTTCAAGATCGACTTATCAAGTATGTATATTGCTTATCATTGAGCATCACCAAGATTATGAAGATATAAGCTTATATTCCAATTTTTAAAATCAGACATATTGCCTTCAGCGTGGTAACAATAAACAATGGATTGGCAACAGAACATGAGGCAATACAATATTCACAATTGGCCTTTAGTTCAGGTGAGTTCATATTTATGGTTACACTAAAAAAAGTCTAAGGTCAACTTCATGTAGCTCATAAGAATGCAACTGTACTAAATTCTACAATGTATTTTACTGATGGTAAAATGTCTACATGAATAAAACATTTTCCTAATTTTACATTAATAATCAATTTCAGAATATATATATATATATATATATATATATATATATATATATATATATAAGCTGATTGTTTGATTAATCATATCAGGCCAAGTACTGGGTGTCTCAGATTGAGAATTTCTATAAACAGTAATATGCCACGACAGGGCTGCAGCCAGTGATTGACATTTCTTTTGATGGTCTGTGTTGCTTTCATAGGTTTGTAACTGGATCCTGATCAACAGATCTAGTGATGTTTGTGTAATGCATACATAAAAGGACTGGCACTTAATGTGATATGATGGATAGTAGAATACATCTTAAAGATGGGACCAGATCTGCCATGATGACATATCACCAATTTGAGAGCCTGGATAAGAGAGTATTGGATAAGATAGGGGTCTGGCTGTTGCCTGGTGAGATATTGAGATATTAATCACTGCATCCAGTACCAGGGACTACATGTGGCAATGTGTTTCTTGAACTGGTTCTTGTGGTTGGGCATACCATGTTGGTATTGGTCAAGTAATCTGTTATGTGAATGTATGGTTAGTAGAAAGTGATAGCAAACTGATAAACAATGTCAATGTAATAGTAATATTTGTTTGTACTGGGGTGGGGATTGCTGTGGCAAAACATTGATATCCAGGATAGTTATCAGTCTACAATTAGTTTTTTACCAAACATTTTCCACAAAATCCACTTTGCTGCATCACTTTATTTTACAAGCTATTCCTATTATTTCTCACAACGATGGAATGATTTTGATGGTTATGTTATTCCACACTCAAGGTTTCCATCAGGTTCTCAGATTTGTGTCACCTCCATGAAGAGTAAGCCATCATCTGCCTATCATAGAACTTTTCATATCTAGTGTACTTATCATGCCACAAATTGTATTTAAACTTGGAACATTTTCTCAAAGTATTATTACCATACCTACTAAGCAGTATTACCTCCATTGATTAAATTTTGATTCCGTCCCCATCCGCCAACATAGCATTCTGCATTATATCCTTCATTCAGCATTTCTTCAACAGTTCCTCTTGATGCAATGCAAATAGGTCGTACATAGTTGCTGAAGACAATTGGTTCATCGATGTAGACCAGACTGATGTCATTGTCAAAATCAATGTTATAGAATGGGTTGATATATGTCCGTGATGAATTGTACCACCGTCCTTGAGAATTTTCTGACCTGGAGATTCCAACATCTACAGCTCCAACTGTGACAGTGTATGATTCCATATATCTGACAAAATAGAAATAAAAGTAGTTGAAGGGTCAAAATCAGCCCAAGATTCATCTCACTATGGAACTTGATACAAATTACTAAAATCTACATTAGCATTAACAAAAAGTATTATTCTCTTAGTCAGGAATATGAATAATAGTAGACTTGACCTGTATAACTGTGTACAGCATGTCACGTCTTTAATTGTTGATTCCTGCTTCATTTGTTCACTCATTCTAAAACTGAATAACAAACATGCTAGCACAATATGGTATCAAAAATATTTAAACATAAAATGGAACTGTTTGCTAAATATAAATTGCCAATTTTTATTTAATCGATGAATACAAATTTGCTTGCAAATGAGTCATAATCTGTCCGAATATAGAAGTTTGAATCCTATAAGCATGAACACTATACAGATGTATATGTATATTATTATAAATTGTATGCCATGCTGAGGAATACTACACAGCCAGATAACATAGCAACACCATGAACCATTGTAACATCTATGTAATAACGTGACTGAGAAAATCTCAAACACATTAAATCTAGAACAAATTTGTTCAAACAACTGTTCTCCAGTTTTATAATTAACGTGGGTTGTAATAATGCTGCGTTCTGCTTATGTAAGCAAAATAAATTTCTTACTTAGCATGGCACAAATCAATGCATATGGTAACATTACACCAAGTGTTCAGATGAACACAGCAAATAATATATATATATATATATATATATATATATATATATATATATATATATATATATATATATATATATATATATATATATATATATATATATATATATATATATATATATATATATATATATATATATATATATATTTGAACACTTTTAAAAAGAATCATAATAAAGTGGTCAATAAATGCAATCATTAATACTGTCACTTCCCACCATTCACATAAAAGAAAACATGCACTGTAGGTCTACTTACACTATGCAGTGAGCTGATGTGAGGACCCAGTGAGGGTGTATAATAGAACCACCACAGGCAAAATATCCACCTCCATAGAGTGCTATTTGCCATGGAAACTGGCCAAGTACTGCATCACGACCATAAAGTATTTTTGGCAATTTGCTATCATCAAACATTGTTGAGCCACATTCTAAGTGATGAAATGAAAAAGCTTAATTTACTTTGATTTAATTAGCTGTAAAGCTCAAAAAAAATATACAATGTTACAAAAGATTCTCATGAAATATTTGATGCCTTTTCTCATGCCAATGTCCTAGTGAAACAGCAAAGAAGGTTTTATGAAAACCAAGCACAATTTTCATGTTATTTGCCTTGGATATTTTCTGGCAAACATGACATGGCTACAGTCAAGAACAACAGTGGTTTGCTTGACCAAATAACATTTGAACTAAAGTTAGTAAATATAGTCTTAAATAACAGAAAAGATTGCTTCATTGCTCTGGATAATTCATGATTAGTAATGTCTCTTGCTCAGAGCATAAATATCTCTAGTTGAAAACTTTTATCATTCTGCCTTCATCTAATGCTATTCATCAGATCTATAACATCATATGTTTTTCAGTCAGTTAGTTTTATGCATACATTAAAACAGATATAATAATAACACTAATACAGAATAAATCAAGAAACAGAGACTGCTACTACCATACCAGGAATTTACTTTTAGCATGGTCAGTGGATATAAACAAAATCACAAAGAATTACCATGATGACAAAAATGCACAAGTAAAGATGAGAAAATAATTTACTAAATCATGTAAAAGCAGTAAAACTAATGTAAATAAAGCCAAACTTGTCTTAAGGATAACATTTGTTAAGCAACTGCATGTTTAACAGCTCAGTTAGGAATATTGCCAACATAATTTTAGAAGGAATGCACATGTATTAAACATCTATTTATCGCTCCCAGATGTGATTAATTAACACATTTTGGACTCTACAGAAATCTTTTGGAGGATAGTGTGTAAACTGTCACGACAATCCTTCAAGTAGTTTGGGAGAAATACTGATAACCAACTATTGTTAATGGATTGATGGATGATGGACAAGAAGCTGTTCCAGAGATAAAAGCAGAATTGTCTAAAAGATGTATTGGCCCTTGACAACAATATAACCATTCAGCCAACTGTACAGAATACTTTTGTCTAAATTGTATGAGTAAAGCATTTTTTCAGAAGGTTTTTTATTTAACAGATTGTCCATTTCAAAGTTATCCAAAGCATTCAGCATGGAAATGGAATCCAAATAAGGGAAATTTGATTGAAGGTTAAAAACAATTATACTTTTTAAAAATTTTAAATTATGCTTTAAACACTGCAATTTATTATGCAGGTAACTTATGCCATAAAAATGGTGATTTTATTTGGTAAATGACTCAAGATAATGTCATCTTGTGCTAAGAGAAAATAAGTTTAAAAACATGTAAAAATCGGACATAATAATAATAATAATAATAATAATAATAATAATAATAATAATAATAATAATAATAATAATAATAGGTGGCCACCATGCAGCAGGGTGATATAATGCCATTGTACAAATGCTGTAGGGTGAAAAGTTTTGCAGTGCATAATTATTCCACTAATAATTAGCAGTGATTAGCATAATGTGTATGAAAAGCGTCCATTTGATTTTGAAAAGCGTCCATTTGATTTTGAAAAGCGTCCATTTGATTTTGAAAAGCGTCCATTTGATTTTGAGTTTCAGTCCTCTACAAACTTGACAGGGATGAATAATTGTACTTACCTATCGATGTACACTGAAGCATTGTAGCATTACAGGGTTGACTGAAATCAAATATGTATTAAAAGCTGAAACAAGACCTAAGAAATAAATCATAACAAACTATATGAGTTAGAAAATGTGTTCAGGTAAGAAAAATGCTTTAAACAACATACAAGAATACATTATTTAACTGCAGCCAACAATCACATTGCCTTAGGTTGGATAGTGTTTGTGTCACCAAGACTCAAAGTTGCATTACTTCACTGTGTGTAACAATGATCTATTTTAGCTAGGATTTTGCTTTTTCTCACCAAGCTGTACATAAAGTTAGAGAACTCCACCACAGCCAACAATGTCCTATTTTGGTATGACAGTGTATGAAAAAAGATGCATTATAAACTGAAAACTTTTCCCTAAAGTATGAAATAATAGGTCATATTGATCCATTTCTTTTAGCAACTTCTTTCCAAGACACATCTACATAAGGTTGCATGAGACTGCACTAACAATTAGTAGCAACAGTTGTAGGATTATTCCTTAATAGGTTGTTTTATGAAAAGTCTTTGTTTTTGAGCATTATTTAAGCAGTCTCTCTACAAGATGGTGTACTCTATGGCTCTCATGGAAACCATTATCATGAAGACTACCATCACTATTGTAGTCTATGGCATTATATCAAAACTACTTGTCTGACAGTAGTGGTATTAGATCTGGGTTAAATTGGATGGGTTTAGGGACATACATGTGATTCTACTGGTGATAGGCTAAGAAAAACATTCTAAAAGCCATATAATGTACCTACTATTTTAAAAATGATAACTACCACGTTTTAATTCAAAGAATTATGCAAAAATAATTACTGAGAAGACCCAAGCACTGCATTTTTATGGATTCTATCAACATGTTAAAGAAACTAGCTAGAACCAGTCTGTAACTGGGGAATGGAAATGTTGCCTCAGAACAACTAGTGTGATGATGTACAGAAGATAAATATAAATAGACGTGTTATAGAATATGTGCACTCAACAAACTATGAACTGATTTCTGAAATGTTCAAATTGGGTAATGTATTGCCATATGGCAGATTTTTTTTGAGGTTGTATAGATAATAAAGTGATAAAAGGCAGTCTATGATGCCTTTGTTGAAAATTACTTGAGCTCTAAAAGAGGTAACATAAAACAGAGAGAACAACCATACCAATCTGATTTCAGAAGTCACAGTAAGTTTTTTCTGATTTGTTTAATTATTATTGCAATCTTTTCAGATATTTTATGAAGGTCTATATAAGAAAAACTCTTGTATATTTTCTTAATTCATCTAAACATTTGACACTGTGTGCTGTCTGTAGTGTTAAGAAACTTGTGGCTAAGAAATATTTCATGTTCAGTAATGATTAGACATCATAAATTTAAGTGTGTGCAGAGGGGTAGCAAAGGTCCTGAATTTGCATTTTGTTTATGGGTATGTATGTTTTGCATTTTATAAACTTGTTGAAGTTTTCATTGACATACTTTTAGGTCCTAACTCAAGATAAAATATATCAGTTAAACATAGATTGATTACAGAATAATTAATCTCAATGTTGGGATTCTTAATTCTGAAAAACATTAATACATCTTGTCTTTTTATTTCAATTCCAAATAAGTCTTTTATTATATTGGTGTAACTTGCAAACAGAATTTTGAATTTTCGCTATGAAAGACAATAAAGACCTCCAGATGAGGCACAACAATAAATCCTATTAATTTTAAAAAATTCTGCATCAAGGCAAAAATAGTTTGGAGGAGAATGGTGAGCATCAGCAAGCTCACAAGCCCAGCAACAGGAAAATGAAATTCAAACTTATTTGTGGCTGTCCTGTCATTACAACATTCTAGTTATGATACAGAGAGAACATTCTCCATTCTTCACACAATAAAAACTGATTCAGAAAGAGTGAACATTTGCTCATGATTGAAGTTTATTAATCACAATACAAAATATTTGCTTTACTTTTAGCCAACTCTTTCATTATTGACAATATATTGACCTGTATCAGTTATTTTTTTAAAAATAAACAATATATATATATAAATATATATATATATATATATATATATATATATATATATATATATATATATATATATATATATATATATATATATATATATATATATATATATATATATATATATTTGCACAATGACCTGCCTTGTATCAACTCACACTGATACTGTATAGCCTGGCACAAGAGAGGGCACAGCCACGTTTAATTGAGGGATCAGCACTGTACCTGCCTGAATATATGTGTATGGTTGATAATGACTATATGACCTGAAAAACAGTACATTAAGAATAAAAGCAATTTTAAATACATGACTAAATTATAAAACATGAAACAATATGCAAAAAAAATACAAAATACCAAAAAAATGATAGATGTTATATAGATATCTATGCCAATCAATATGTTTATTTTTTTTTATTTCACTAGTTCATCTTAATGGAAATAGTAATGAAATCACTGTCACTCTTAATTTATATCATTTAGTATAATATAACTCAGTATCAAAACATTGTTTCCACATTGACACAAATAATATAGTATAATAGCATCATTACCAGAAGCTCACTTCAATTTACAATACAGATCATTAGGTTTAATCCTATATGGTACCAGAATCCCACTCCATTATGATATATATATATATATATATATATATATATATATATATCATGGGGTTTAAATCTACTCAGTACCAGAAGCTCACCTTAGTATGATCCATATCATTGTGATCTATATCATGTAGTTTAATACTGCACAGTACCAAAAGCCCACCTCAATATTATATATATATGTATATATATATATATACATATATATATATATATATATATATATATATATATATGTATATAATGGAGTTTAATACTACTCAGTACCAGAAGCTCACCTCATTATGATCCATATAATACTACTCAGTATAAAAGCTCACCTCACTATGATCCATGTCACACTGCTCAGTATCACTTCTACTGTGATACATATCATGTAAGACTACTCATCATTACACACGTTTAACCTTATTCAAGCATGGTGTCTTGTAAACTGATGTTACTGCTGGACAACTAGATTTATGTTGTACTAAAGTAATGTTAATCTCATAGGTGAGTTGACAATGTCAGTGTCATGCAGCCTTTCAAAATGTATGGCAACATTTGTACAGATCGTACAGATCTTTGTGTACAACTTATACATAATTACTTTACTTTTTGTCCATGATTATAGTTTTTTTTTAAGATAATGATCATCTATAAACTATATCATTATTTAAGATAGAAGTTAAGGACATTGAATTTTCCCTTAAAAAAAGGTATGGTCTACATGATGTTTGTTAATTCAATGATAACTTTAATTAAACAGACCTGACCTTAATAAAGAATTTATGGTCCTCTTATTGTGTCTAAGGTAGGTTAAGTCTTTTTCTACAAAATGTCTGATTAACAGGATTAGTTATTCCTAATTTAATATTGGTTTATTTGAATCAGTGATTTGTGTTCAGATATAATTTCAGAGGAATTATTTATTTATTTAAATTAGTCTTTGGAATTACAAATTTCTCATTGATGTTTTGGACCACAGCATTTCTTTGGGATTATTCAAAGATATTCTTGATTACACTTCAGCACATTTGTACATCAGTACATTCAAGACCTAACAATCATTTGGAATGCCACCAGAATTTGTTCAGAAAATTATTAACCTTGGACATGCGATATAACATTCGGGATTATTTGGGATCTAGTCACAATACTCGAAGTTACATTTAAATTTTAACTTTGCATTCTATGGCTAAAATTTTTATAAAATTTTAGTGAACTTGCTGATCTCATTTTTTTCTGCTATTTTATTTAAGACCATATAGTCCTAACAATATTAGTTGTTATTTTTCACCAGATATAGTTATTTCAGTTCCAGATATGTTGCATTCACATTCTCTTCATTCTAGTAAGTGTACTGTGCTATTAAATGCAATAATTTTAGGAGTTGTCTTTGCAATATAGTTAATAGCTGACACAATGGTTTGAAATCAGAATCATTATTCATGCAGACAATTGTTCAACATACAAATGATAGGATTAAAAACTAATTGTAACATATCCAGTCATGTTTGCAAAAAGAGCACAGTAAAAGGATAATTATATTCCAAACTCCATGCTATATGGTCCCTTTTATAAATAACTGAGAGTTTTGTGTAGAAATCAATTTCTTATTTCAATCAGTGACAACAACCATTATATTTTGACTACCTCCCCCATAAAAAATAAATCAAGATAAGTTTCTTGTTTAGTCAAAGTGGGTTCTTCATTATCTTTCAATTAGTCCATTTTGTTAACAATAGATGATGTAAATTCCAGGGATTGTGCAGAAGTTCTCTTTCACAACAGAGTAATCTTGATCTTTGACTTTCTGAGTCTGAAAATGGTGCCATTATCCTCCCACCAAAGCAACAAATTATGGTAACTTTAGATGGTGAAAACTCAAGGAAACAATTTTTAATTTTAGAATCACAGTAAACTTGACCTTTGAACTTTTGGATCTGAAACAAAAGGATTATTTCCTACCCCACATGCAAGCCAACAACATAAATTTGTACCTGTAGATGGTAGAGGACATGAGCTGTTGTAAAAAATGAAATTGGTGACAGATTAATATAATACCATTTTAATTGTTGCTAGTGTATAAAAGCCATAAAAAAGATATAACAACAAGTAAACAGCTGTTTTATTTACCTAATGTGTTTAAGAAACACTGAGATGATATTATGCAAATTTTCATAGCTGTACCATTATTTGCACAGAGATGTAAAACCATGTAAATCCTACAAGTTCTCCATGAAAGATAACTAATACAAGTTTTGTGTATACATTTCCAGCTCTATAACCTCAAGTCATGTGATTCAATATCTGTAAAAATACATGTTTACATGTTTCTGATTCACATTGGTTTCATTAGGAGAATACAGTTGGTCCATTTTCAATGATAAGGGGGGATCTCATATCTAAATCAGCCACCAAGCTGAATTGATTCAAATGAGAAAAAAGGTCAGCACCTAAATTTTGCTCCCATTTTCAATGAAAAGTATTATACAAAACCAAGCCAACACTGTCTCATATTTTATTGACATAGCATTTACATAGCTTTATCAGGTCATGTTTACTCACCCTTGTCCAGATAAAGAGCACAGTTTATTGGCCAGTGTGTCATTCATGTTGTTATAGCAGACCGGCAGATATTCTGACAACTGTGAATGGTAGATATGTAGCATGTTGTTTGTGCCAATCACTAAAAAGATAAATCTTACATGTCAGTAAAAGACAATTTCTAAAGATGGTTGGTTGGAATGGTGATGCTTCTCTCTTTGTATGCATAAATATTTATACACATTTTTCCTAAAAAATAAATCTTACATGTCAGTAATAGACAATTTCCAAAAATGGTTGTGTGGAATGGTGATACTCCTCTATTCGCATGCACAAATATTTATATACATTTTTCCTTTTCTGGAAATCTATAAAATTAATGTTTATCAGTTGAGTACATTTATTTGTGTACATCTATATTTATTGTTATATAATAGTGGAAGGGTCGTATGTCTTTCTAAAAAGCACATACAAACATGTTAGTATATTTGGTTTGTGTTTGTAATGTTGTAGATAAAAACCATGAAAATTCTGAAATATTGAATTAATGTGATTTTTAAAACATTTTATGATAATGTGAATATATGATTTTAACAGCATTTATATATAAATATTAAAAACTAAGTAATAGCTGTTTGCTAAATTATGCTTATTGTGTTTTTGTCCTAAAATCTGAAAAGTTTAAGAAGTTCCAAACATTTTCAAATTTAAAATTAAAATTAATTAAAATTGCTGTAATCATCTGAAGATATTAACAAATTTCATTATCTTTCACAAGTAGTTCTTGCTTCAAAGTACTACAAGCGGTGAACAAAATATAGTGAAAAATATGAATTTGTTTTAAGTGGCCTAAAAACCTGATCAGGTCTGTAAATTATAACCAAGATAAATTGGCAAAATGTCATAGCTTTTTAATGAAAAAACTGCTTGATACCACACAATAATGGATTTGGGACAGATGCACAGACATTTGGACTAACGAAAGTCTATACAAACTACAGGAAAACTATAACCTCTATTACAGTGGAAGCAATCAATTTTATGATTGTATTTCATTATACACATTACAAAGTGTCATCATTTGTCATTGAACACATCAGAAAATATTATATGTCATTAAACAGGTTAGCAATATAATTATATCTTATTATACACATTAGAAAATGTAATCATACATCAATGGAAAATATACATATACAATATAAAGTATATTTCTCAGGTCAAATTAAGGTTATGTTACAAGTTCTCCAAGAATGATCATCCATCAACACAACACTAAGGAGTAACAGTTCTTAAATTAGTATGTCATTTCATTTCATTCTTTAATAAAAAGCTATCCTTACCTGTTCCAATTAGGTTATTGTGGTAAATTGCTGCTTTTGCATAGGCAACAATAAATAAACTATAAGTCTACATCTTTTTAAATGAAATATTCATTGTGCTTGGGATATACTGCATACTTTTTCAAGCTTATTTGGACAGGAAAGAGATCTTTCTGTTTCATACATTGCAGTTTATACACCACAGACCAAAATAATATGGATTCTTCACCTCTTCCACATCTTAAATGCAAGTATTTTACCAATTCTGGTCAATCTACATGATCACAAGCTAGAGCTATTATCAAACAGAAATGTTTCCTACAATTCCAGTAACCTTGACCTTTCATTGCTAGATAACAAAATCAACAGGGTTTTTTCTTACTAAAGCATGTTAGTCATCTGCAAAATTTTGTAAAAGGTATGGTCAACTATTGAAAAGTAAACAAATGTTTTCCTTCTGTAACAGTGACAATTTTCTTAGATCTTTAAGGACTCAATTATTTTCAAAATTATTTTGTCAAAATGGGCATGACCTTAGATCTTTTCAGACTCAATAATACATCATCCTTTCTGTCAAAATGACCATGATTTTATACATTTTAAGGCTCAGTTGTCTTCTTTCTGCCTCAATGGATCTTTCAAGGCTAGATTCCACTATATCCTCTTTACCTACAAGAGCAAGTGATGCACAGTTTGGTTCCTATCTAAGACATAGAACATTATAGTGCAGAAACTACTTGTTCTCCATTAACATCAGTAACCTTAACCATTAACATTTTCACCCTAATATTAACTGAACTATTCTGTACCCAAGTGAAAGCCATACACAAAGTTAAGTTTCAGTATATAATGTAGAACTAATGTTATTTCAATAAAACCATCTGTCGTCTGTCAATAACAGCAATCTTGATCTTTTGACCCCAACATGAACAAGATTCAACTAAATTATGGCAAAGATGCATACTTAAAACCTTAAGCTATGATAAGGAAAAAGAAAAGAAATCTGACATAATGGGTCCTTACATAATAGGCTACCTCAAAAGATGGGAATATAAGAAATGATCAAAAACCAAACTTCATAAAATCCAAAATCAGTGGCCATAACCCTTCAACATCACATAATGGAATAAATAAAATCTCACCTATTCAGTGCTTGATAAATCTGCATGTCCTATTTAAAGTAATGTTAAGTAAAGAGACCAAACTACTGGATGGGGTGGGGGAGAGTGTGATCCATAAGTCATACAAGTGAGGTGATGGAGTGCTTCAGATCACACAGACCTTTTCACTCTGCTGCAAGCCAAAATTTGTTGCAATCCAACAAACTGTCTCAAATTTATACAGTAGAAAGCAAAGTCAGGAGGATGGGGAAATCAGGTTCATGCATCTTGTATATCTTGGAATGATAGAAATCAAATTCATACATGACGCTATTACAACAGAGCTGCATGTCTAATTTGTTTGAAATCCAACTCTCCATAAAGCTGAAGAAACCAACACAAATTGAATAGGCAATAAAGGACCAAAATGCATGTAAATAATGTTGTACAACAAATAGCTGCATGCCACACTTAGCATAATTCAAACAAAATGTATTTTGATATAGTTCTTTTATGGAAATTGAAGTCAGAAAAATGGGCAAAAATGGATAACAATATCTGTAAATGATATCATGGAATGCATAAAATATAATTAATATAAGTTTTCATTGAAATAGAGATTCGTGCAAAACTGGATTTTTTTTTTCCAATACACCTGGTAAGGTCAAACCACATAATTAAAATTAGGAGGAGAGACATATAACCAGGAGAATTAACTGATCTACCATTTATTGGTAAAGTTTGAAGTTTATTTTTTTTTTAGGTTTCATCACTATAAAGATGGATACCAAATTTGTTTAAAATCCAACAATACCCAATAAAGTCAACTTCTGGAAATGAAACTGCTCATGTATAGATAACAGCCCAACCTCAAATACAGGTATAATGTCCTTTCTCACTTTTCTGCACATTTATGATAAAAAAATAACTATTTTTTGTGTTTGTGTGTGATAGAAAGAGTATTTATTATATGCCTAGAAATATTGTACATTTGCTACTAAAGAAGCAATTGTGTCATACCACAGCCATACTCATCAGAGTTGTCTCCACATTGTAGGCTTCCATCACATTGCTGGGATGTAGGAATACACTCATGGTTCATGCATTCAAATTCACTGGTGGAACAGTTGGCTGCAAATATTGGAGTAAAATTAATTTCACAGGACAGTGGTATCACTAATAGTGAATGAGACAAAAATGTTTATGAGATGTATATGAAACAAGCAAGAGGTCCAAGTGGACATGAGATCGTCTACGCAGATGATATCTGCCAAACAGCAATTTAACATATTATTAAAAAAATTATTTTAGTAGAAGGACTAGCTGATTTCTGCAGGGACTGTTCATTTCCATGTGATCTGACCATGCTGGTAAATGCTAAGCTCTCCCATGATGATACACAAAATTTGTCAAATCTGGAAAAGTCTTTTAAAAGAAAAATTGTCAAATTTAGTCCAATTCTCTCCAATAGTTTCAAAAAGAGTTTTTAAAGTTCATCTCTACTTTAATAAACTATGGATATCTCTAATAGGGGATCAGCATCATCTATTAAAAAAATTCAAAGCAGCTTGTCCATGTATGATTTCCATCAACCATTTGTAATATAGTCTAAATTTTTTAAAGAAGTGTTTATAGTTTTTTATCTTCTCTATATTTAATAACTGCAGATATATATGCTAGAAAATTTACATCTTGTATACAAATATGTAAACTTTTTATTTTAGGATGATTCAATGAACTGAATCAAAATCGATTTTGACATGTAATAATTTTAAGATTCTTTTTGTCTTTTCGGTTTAGTAAGAGTCTATTAGGTAGGTTTTGAGAGAATGATGTTTAAATGTTTTTTAATATTTGGTAATGGCAGTCAGGTTTGATGGTGACAAGAGTATGGAGAGGTCAAAAAGGATAATTAGAAAAGGACTAAGATAAAGATAGAAAAGATCGTGAACAAAACAAACAGTCTCATGCTGAGAAAGATGAAGATGACAAAATAAGAAGGAAAGACAATGGTCTGACATAGTCCTGAGTGAGAGAGATTTAATGATGGATAGTCTTTTTGCTTTATTTCAATTATTGTTGATTTTTATACCTCTTTTAACACAAAACTGACTATATCATGCCAAGTAATGGGGCTATGATCATTGCCAGAAACACACTCAGGCAGCATTCCTGTGCTGGTGTAGGTGGGAATTGAACCCATGACCCTTGGAGTATGAGTCGGATGTTCTGCCAACTAAGTTACTATGGTTCTTTTGGACATAGATGAAAACTAATGACTGTATGCAGCACAGTCTGGTTCAACAGATGTTCACTTATGCCAGTGTCTTTACAATAGGACCCCATTAAATGGAACAATTTACTGCAAGTCATGTATATTTAAATTTAATCTATGTATTCAAGATGTGCTGCAAATAGATATTTAAGGACACATTCAAAAGTGAAGAATTGCTGCAAAGAGTTGTAAGACTTGTCAAACCTAAAAAGATCTTAGCAGTTATATTTTTTTCCAACAAGTTAGGCAAATTTTCATTAAACTGTAGTTATAAATCCAATGAATGTCAATGAGGTTTTGCTATCACAGGGTCGTCAATGGGTTCATGCTATTCCTTGGATGTCAATGGGTTCCTGTTATCACATGGTTGTCAATGGGTTATTGATATCACATGGTTCTCAATGGATTCTTGTCTTATGCCTTAAGTTGATTTTATCTTTGTTTAATTTGTTTATAATTTCGTTTTGCTTGGCAATTATCTATCCTATCATCAGCAATATTTAAACTGACACTTGGCGTGTTGCCAAACTAATGTAAGTTTAGCTTTTCCAGCTCATTTACATATTCATTTAAAATCCTGAATATTCATTTTCTGTACTCATGATCTGATTATTTGCAATTTTAAGATGATTCTAGTCCCTTTCGTCTTCAAAGCATTGGATGACATTTCTATGCAAAAGATAAATGATGTAGGCATTTCACATGAAAACCATCTGTACTTCCTATAAAGTTAGTTTCATTAAAATTAGGTCCAAGAAGTGTCATGTAAACCAAGATCTGGAACAAACCTGGACAAATAAATATGAGAACTGGACTACAACAATTTTATATTCGTGTATTTTCTATTATTTTAAAAGTCAGTAATTTTCTGGTAATTTCATTATGATATAATCTTAACTGACCCTTTAAAATAAGTACTGCTGAAATTTGGTTAGCAAAACCATGAACAAAATTATACAGGCATTAAAAGAGTCAATTTAATAGTAAAATGAAATTGCAGTGATTAATAAAATAAAATAAAATGAAGACAAGTTAATGAGCAAACTAATTAGACCATGATATCTGAAATACAAACTGAATTTTAGCAATTTGCAGATTTGGCAGCAATAAATAAAAATACCCCATTTCAGTTAATGTACCTATAAAAATAAATTAGATCACTTTTTATTCTCTTTAAACATACAAGAAAATTAAAAGTTACCACAATTCAATTCATCTGTGGCACCTGGGCAGTCAGGAATCCCATCACAGAGGTATTGGTACGATATACACTTCATACTGGAAGAATAGTTGGAATAATTGTAGTCTGGAGGACACAGCCTTTCACCTGAGAAGCAATCTGAAATAAAAAGATTAAAGTGATTGGCTGCTCACACATTTACAACAAATTAACATTCGTTGTTTGTGAAATATGTTTACCAACATGTCAATGTTGTAACCTTTACCCAGAAGTTAGAGCCTCTTCTGTAGTTAACCAAATATGAGGACTCCTTTGGGCACATGTCAGATGAATGTATGTATTTGTCTTTTCATACCAAGTATGTATATGTATGGTCATATGGTATAGATTGGTATCTTGATGACATAAGGATGGAACCAAGGGCAGCAGTCAGGTGCATGTATCAGTTTGCCTTTATATACAATGTGTGTATGAAGGCATGGCTATAGGGTTTAAATATCAAAGTTTTCTCAAACATTTCCAAGTGATGATATAGGGTCTAAGTCTTAATGGGTTGGGATGTCAATATCAAATCCAATTAATCTCATATATGACATAGCTCAATGTCAATATCAGTTCTAATTAATCACACATAGGAAGTAGCTCAATGTTAATGTCAAATCCAATTAATCTCACACAGGATGTACTTCAATGTCAATATCAAATTCAATTAATCTCACATAGGATTACCTCAATGTCAATATCAGATCCAATTAATCTTAAATATAATGTAATTCAAACGTCAATGTTAGTTACTCATATAAATTTCTCTGTAATATTGAGTAACTATATGTATGTAAGTTGTGGATCTCATTAGTCTCCCAAGTCACAATCCAGGAACTAATTTGATAAAGATGGACAATGTAATCAATGTTAATTGAATGTATACATTTGCTTTTTCATTACTTATGTGTATATATGATTAGTGGGTGAGGATTGCAACTGTTCCAGTAAGTGTAGAAGCAATAAGTTACTAAACTGAGCAGAAAGTAAATTATTAATGAATTGTGTTGCATAATGATGGTGCTTTCACATGGAAATGAATTTTCTTTATTTATATCACTGTAGCTTTTTCCTTTAAGATGTCTAGTTCTACATCTTCATCCTTACCAGATTATAAAAATGCCAGTTTCTGACTTTGATGTAATAATTTGGTTAATTACACAATTTATTTATAAAACAAAAAAAAACAAATGTCAGTTTCATTGAAATTTGATCTCCCAATATTCCTATCCCATCCCATGATGTCAGCTTTCGTCAAGGTAAGAGCTGTAGAAATGAACTTACTGCTGGAAACAATTTCTTTCTGATCTGAAATGAGCTTTAGACACCAATACTGAAAGGACTTATCTTCGCTAAACTATCAACAAATCTTTGTTAGAGGTAAATGGTTTATAATTAACATTATTATGCAGAACCCAACTTTTCTAATTTTAGTCTTTGACTATGAAAGTTGACTTTTAAACCACAAATTAATTAGCATGTCATTTACAATGTTGCTAATTAACATCAAATTTTTGTCAAAGTAATTTTTTAAACATGTGATTGTATTTAAATTATATTTTTCTTTATGTAACAGTGACCTTGATCTGTAAAACAATTTGACTCTATTACAGATATTCTTCTTCTTTATTTCAAGTGCTAGCTTACACAATGTTTGATAGAGATAAATAATTTATAAAGTAAACTTGTTGTGCATAAAACACTTTTATTCTTTCAGTCTTACTGCTCTTCACCATTTGAATCCTTACTCCAACTTCAGTCTTACTGCACTTCACCTTTTAAATCCCTACTCCAACTTCAGTCTTACTGCTCTTCACCTTTTAAATCTGTACTCCAACTTCAGTCTTACTGCTCTTCACCTTTTAAATCTGTACTCCAACTTCAGTCTTACTGCTCTTCACCATTTAAATCCCTACTCCAACTTCAGTCTTTCTGCTCTTCACCTTTTGAATCCTTACTTCAACTTCAGTCTTACTGCTCTTCACCTTTTGAATCTGTACTCCAACTTCAGTCTTACTTGCTCTTCACCTTTTAAATCCCTACTCCAACTTCAGTCTTACTGCTCTTCACCTTTTAAATCCCTACTCCAACTTCAGTCTTACTGCTCTTCACCATTTAAATCCCTACTCCAACTTCAGTCTTTCTGCTCTTCACCTTTTGAATCCTTACTTCAACTTCAGTCTTAATGCTCTTCACCATTTGAATCCCTACTCCAACTTCAGTCTTACTGCTCTTCACCTTTTGAATCTGTACTCCAACTTCAGTCTTACTGCTCTTCACCTTTTAAATCCCTACTCCAACTTCAGTCTTACTGCTCTTCACCTTTTGAATCCCTACTCCATCTTCAGTCTTACTGCTCTTCACCTTTTGAATCCCTACTCCAACTTCAGTCTTACTGCTCTTCACCTTTTGAATCCCTACTCCAACTTCACACAAATACTGGTAAAGATCCATGAGCATGGAGCACTACATGTAATTTATGCATTTTTGAAAAGGTTGTACAATACATTCATTTTAAAAATAACATATTCCATATGTTAATATGAAATGCAAATAACATGTTACTTTGGTTGACCTATAAAAGTCAATAAGAACTTAAAGATTACATGGTTTATGCACATTAGTGACTGTTCTTTTTGGCCTTATCCATATTTTAACTTAACTTTAACTTATTCTTATTGTGAGTTAAAACTGCCAGCAAAGCTTGGTATTTATTTTTAAAGTTTGATTCACATATGTTAAGTCAATAAATTTATACTAAATAAAAAAGAATATGTCTGGGAAATTTCAGCATTTCAAATATGTCATTCTGTAAGAAATTAAACACTCACATCAAGTGAGACAATGATATTACTCTAAAGAGAATGTAACTAAATGTAAGAAATGTCAAAAATAACTTCACTGTTATAGGTTCATTGTAAGACTGAATTTATCCAGTAATTTTATAATCAATTGCTCAGTGTATGTCCCAATAAAATAGCATAACAGACATGATTGATACAATGTATTTCCCTTTCAACATGTACCAATCCTTACAAGTGTTCACTTCTAAGGAAAATCAACAAAGTTAAAAAAAGAACAATTCAGTATATAGAAGCTTATTAAAAAAGAAACATTATATCATCAAAAATTATTAATATGCCAATTATTTGGTACTGTTTTAAATCAAAGGTATCCTCAAACTGAGATGACAATATTTTGCAGTATATACACAAAACTGGATGAATATTTTGTCCTGATTTTGATATTGTTTATGGATACACCAAGGCTGCCAAGGCGAGACATGTTCATAATCCATGTCAAATCATTTTTTCCTACAACTAGGACCAAATTATTTTATCATTTGTTACTTAACTTTTCTATTTTATTCTCTAAATATACTAAATGGAGATATAAAAAAGTTAAAATTATTTAAGGAAAGACATTAAAGAAGACACAAAAGTACATGGAGTCTTGGAGTGTAATTCAGATTCATGAATTAAATTGCTGTTTCAAATGTCAGATCAGTCATATGGGATTAGATGGGCATGTAATAAACATGATGACATAATCTACTCAAACCAAATATATTATAAACAATATCTTATCTTTACTGCAGTAAATTATGCACATAACTCTATACAGCAGAGATTCAGATTTTTGTTGCATAATGTACCAAAAAATTTTTAAACTGCTTCCTTGAAAAAGTGAGTAGAAAAAAGGTAGAGCCAGATTGCTTGAAGTCATTAGCAAAAGTAGTAGATTTACCAGTCTTTGAATAAATTTAAGATAAAGATAGCATGATAGGCGTTGATTTTCATTATATGGCATCAGGTTTGGGTTCATGATGTTCACAGATGAGTTCATGGTGTACCTACATAAATCTGAGTACAAATGATTTGAAAACATTCTAAATACAGCATGGGGTCACTGTGTTGGATGATAACACACTAATTTTAATACAAGGATGGCAGAATCATCACTGCCTGAGGAAAACACTTCAGTATAACATAGTCTCAGATCTAGCACAGGTCTGTTGATTACTGTACTTTAGTATTACACTGTCTCAGTTCTAATACAAGCCTGGTCATTAATATAATTTAATATAACAATGTCCCAGATCTAACACAGGTCATGTCATTAATGTCCTTTAGTATAATACTGTCAAGATGAAACAGAGGCCTGTTCACTAATGTATGTTAGTATAACACTGTCCAAGATCTAACACAGGCATAGTCAATGATATACCTTATTATAACACTGTTCCATTTTGGCTGGGTCGTGGTCATCATTTTACCTCAATATAAGGCATCTAACAAGGTATACTTTTACAGATCCCCTGATGACCACTTCAGTGGCCTAGTGGTTAGTGTGTCTGCCTCTTAAGTGGGAGGTTGCAGGTTTGAACCCCAGCCAACTGTTAGGACTGGTCAGCCTGGTGTCAGGATAATGTGACTGGGTGGGACATCATGTTACATGCCTGGGACATGTTGCCCCAGTGCTAGACAGTGCTAGACCTCACAAATCACTGTCACACTGAAAACATCTTAGCAACATGACTGAAAAGTTGTTAAAGCTACATTAAAAATGTAAAATGCACACATACACACATAGACTTCCTGACTAGCATTATAGTCTAATAACATTGTGTGGATTTTAGTAAAATTATGCTCTAAACATGCTGGCATTGTTGCTCTTGCATCAGTACCCTAAATGTGATTCATAGGACTATTACTAATCAAGGATCATTGTTAATCATCAAGTACATGAACTTCTATTACATGTTTCCTACCATCATTACTACAAAAGGCAGCCTGGTAGTAGTAACAAAAGCTTGTATTTTTTCCGGTTTCGGTTAAGTTCATGCTACAGTTGGAAAGGTCCTCATCAAGAGAGCTGCAAGATACTTGCATGGCATACTGCACTGGCTGTTGCCATGAGTTGACAAATGCACCCTGGTATCTTCCACTGAAAAATAGTTATCATTGGTATTATTATTATTATTATTATTATTATTATTATTATTATTATTATTATTATTATTATTATTATTATTATTATTATTATTAAAAGTAGTAGTAGTAGTAGAAGTAGTAGTAGTAGAAGTAGTAGAAAAACTTGTTGTTGTTGTTGTTGGACTTAACGCCATTTTTCAGCACACGATAGGCTATTCATGGCAGCCAGTATTAATGGTGGAGGAAGAAACCGGAAAAGCACCGGAAAAAACCACCGACCCACAACAAGCTATTGGCAAGTTTTCTCACATATCTACATTTGCCGAATCCTAGACTCAAACACAAGCAGACAGAGGTGAGATGGCAGTGATCCATAACGGACAGTGCTTTAGACCACTTGTGGCTCCTAGTAGTAGAAGTAATAATAATAATAATAATAATAATAATAATAATAATAATAATAATAATAATAATAATAATAATAATAATAATAATAATAATAATAATAATATTATTATTATTATTATTATTATTATTATTATTATTATTATTATTATTATTATTATTATTATTATTATTATTATTATTATTATTATTATTATTATTATATTAGTAGTAGTATAACTACAGAATCAGCATCTAATGACTGGCTCAAACATCATATAATTGTGACTAAGAAAATAACATAAACTTGAACGAGTTTTGTTGCTGGGTACCACATTACCCCTGGTGCATAGCTTTATAGTCTGGGTGATTTTGAAATCATTGAGCAATTGTATTTTTATAGCCGTAATGTTTTATCGACATTTGTCAGATTCAGTTAAGCTGTTTTTGAGACATTACCTAAAGTTTCTCTATACTTTGGAAACCTAGCCATTTTGATGGGATCTGTTATCACAAATCTTTGAGCCCTCTATGTCTGAAGGCTTTCTGTAAAATGTTGGTCAATTTATGTTGGGTAGTTTATGTGAAGTAATTTTGTTGCTGTTGTTGTTGTTGTTGTTGTTGGGTTTAACATCATTTTTGGCACAACGCAGGCTGTACATGGTGACCATTATAACTGGTGGAGAAAGAACCCTGGAAAACCCTGTGAGAGACCACTTGCCAACAAGAAGCTACTGGCAAGCTTTATCACGTAGAAATGTTAGCTGAGCCTGAGACTCAAACCCAGGCAGACAGTGGTGAGATGGCACTGATCTGGAATGGTAAGCACTTTAGACCACTTGGCCACTCAGGGTCCCAACTAGCTGTTTAAAGGGTTTTTCTATTATTAGTAATGGTGACTGAGTTCTGTAAATGTTTTTCGTAATAGTGGTTATATTTTAATGGTGATTCAGCATCACTCAATAAATCTGAAGATAACTGAATAATTTCAGCAACTTATCTGAATGCTTCCTTTATAATAATCAATATGTCATTTGGTCAATCATATCTGGAGAAGAGTTTTTTTATTGCAATATTATGGGCAATGCATATTAGACAATGCAAGATATATGATGGATGGTCAACCATAGCATAAGTTCTTTTGGCATTATGACCAGATTTGTTGAACATTCTAAACATGCAGACATTGCACTTCATTCTGTCTTAAAATTTCAAACAAAATCAATGTTGGTATGTTTTTAATAATCCAAGAGAACTGAAGAAAACAACATGCTTACTTGTAACCAACTTTTTTGCATGCTAGTTTAACAACAGTGCTGTTGCCTGCCATCAAACTGTATTTAGACATACACACTGGCCTCCACAGACCCTGGTAGAAAATGGCAATGCTGCCATAGGAACCAACTCCATTGATTAGCTTGACCTGATAGTCTGGTTTGCCTGTAAAATTAATAGAAGCAAATAAACATCTAAGTTTGTGTGACAAAAATATCTTCAATCTGTATGACTTATGTTATCACTAAACATAAGGTCATTCCTGATTTTATAACTTTTAATTCCAGGTTCTTTTTATCCTTAATGTTCTATATGTTGTAGACAATAACTCTCATCAGATATTGCATACACAAAACTAGTATTATATTAATCGTTTTGTTTCAGATCTCAAAACAGTCATCAATGACAACTTCTCACAAATTATTGCCATTAATTTATAATTTTACATTTACATTAATTGTACATAATTTTATAATTGTACATTTACATTAATTGTACATTAATTTATAATTGTACATTTACATTATTTGTACATTAATTTATAATTGTACATTTACATTAATTGTACATTCATTTATAATTGTACATTTACATTAATTGTACATTAATTTATAATTGTACATTTATTGACTGCTTCAATCAATTTAGAATATTTATAGCATCAACTCCCAACTAACGTGCATAACAGAATTTTTGTTATCTAGCTTTGGTAGTCAATTTGAATTAACATAATTTCTAAACAAATCTTATTGAAATGGCCATGAAACTATTTTTAGCAAAAGACCAGAGAATATCACATTGTATGCCTGCCATGTGTTTAATAGTTTTTCATGCAGGCAATGGTAGAATAATGGGTCTCACTGACATGGACACTTTGCTCAAGCTATTGCTAACAACCACAGCTGGAGTTCCGAAACCAGGAAGGAAAAGGAATCATACTGGATACACCATCTTAGAACATTGAAACCAAGCGGTCTAAACCAAGAAGACTAGAAAATGAAAACTATGCACTAGTAGAATTTAAAATTTTCTAAATCTTCTTTGTATCCTTCAATTTTTACTATAAGAATAGCCGGTATAGAATTAAATATCCAGGATATAATCTGCGTTACATAAATGTACAAAAAGTAAAAATAGATGTCGCTTTGGCTTGTAGACTTTTAGGGCATTATACACCATTTTCAGTTTCCGCAGCTAGTCTATACAAGCTGGTTGTATTTATAGTTTTAACCCATGTGGAAACAGCCATGTAGAGGTTTACAAACACAATGTTTTTGTGTTTATTTGTTTGTCGTATTTATATATGTTTTGTATTTGCCTTTGAAAAAGACTCATTAAGAGTTGAAAGCGCCTAGGCTAGTTAGTTACTAGTTTCATACTGTTCGTCATCAGTTTATTGCATATATTTTAATCAATCCCTGACACATGTGATCCCTTGGTGGATCCAGTATGCTTGAAAGGGTTGTTATTCACCATATGATTTATATTCTTTATATATATATATATATATATATATATATATATATATATATATATATATATATATATATATATATATATATATATATATATATATATATATAAGTGTGCCATAAAAACAATACAGTCTCTCAGCAAATTAAATAGGGAAGAATGAAAGTATAATATAGAAATTTATGGACAAAACTAACTTGTGCAATTGTCCTCATCTGAATTGTCTACACAATCATTGCCACCATCACACTGCATGTAGACTGGTATGCAAACTCTGGTTGTCATACATTGAAATGTGTCAGGGCCACAGTCTGGACTGGAAGGACAGGGTCTAAGAATGACAGACACATCATCAAGGGCCACAACTCCTGGCCAGACTGTCGTTGTTGTGATGGTTTTTGCTACAAAGATGACCTCAGCATATCCTGGCAGAACACTTACCCAGCCCTTCAACCAGCCATTGATGGTTCTGTTTATGCTGTCATACCTATTGTTTGCAATAAATTTAAATATTTTAATAACTTGCAAGGAAATGAAATCATCTGTTAGTCTTTCCAGCAAGTTTTATGGGTTGATGTCAAGGAACTAAAAAAATGGAACTTCTGGGTAGGTTTGAGTCACAAAAACCTTGACCACTATACCAAATATTATACAAACCTCTTTCGTACCTCTAGTGCAGACATTCTATAAACTTTGTTCAGGTTATGTGGCCCAAAATTATACATCTTATGCAGGAAACATTTGTATTATTTAAGTTGCAGTGATTGATCCTTATTAACAGCAATTTTTTTTTCTTGCCAAAGTGAAAGCTATCCAGAAGTTTGGGTGAATGCATATCAGGGCTGTGGGTGTACCTTAAATGATATTGGGACATTTTGAGACTGAAAGATGCCACCTCCTATAAAAAAAAACTTTTTGCCTTAAGCAAGGTACATTTTATACAAAGATGTTAACAATCTAAAAAGATATTATAGACTTGCTAATTCTTGCTTTACTTGCTTTGAAAGAAAGGCTATCAAAACTTGTCTTGAAAAGATAAATTGATCATGTCCCAAAGATGGATCAGGTTACAGTCATTCAATCAAAACCACTATAAAGGTTGTCAGTTCAGAATTTTACACATAATGTATCAATAAATCACTGTTTACAAATGCAGTTTTTTCCAAATCAATACCATACTGTCTATTTCTATTTTCTTCATTTTTAGGTCTGTTTTGCACTTGCTGGCCTATACCAGCTTTGTATCATTTGCCATGACAGTTTTCATAAGTTTTCTTTAAATAAGCAACATTTTAACACTCTGTGTATCAAGCTATAATCTTTCTGTTTCTCTGATGGAATCTCCTTTTTCTTGCCTCTATTCTTCCAGTTATTTTTCTTTATGAATGCCTTAAATACATTATCAAGTGTGACCCACTTGCCCCTGATTTCTACACAACAGTATACAATTTTAAAATACATGTAATTGAAGACTTTGAAATTATGAAATAAATGACAATTTCAGACTGCTAACAAATTAAGCAGTGAACTATTTTAACATTTGATTTAATAATCTCTTGCACAGAAAAGCAACGACTCCATGTTTTACATATTTGAATTCCTCCTTGTACAACCCATAATAGGCTTAGAATGCAGCAATCAAATTTCTTCTCATTTCACATACACATTCAGTTTGTAAATCTCTGTAGCATCCCACTCAAACATATTACACCTCAAGGATATGTCAGTGATGTACATTGAGGCACATACAAATCCATGCTTCTGTTTCATGCTGAAATTTCGCACAATACACAAGAATTAAAAAAAAGCCCTGATAAATTGTTTTCTTTCTTTTTCTTGTGGAAGCCCTTACCATTTTGTAAGAATGAAAACAAGTAAATCATGAACAATTTAATTTCTGTAGACATTTTACATCCTGGTAAATGGTCAAAAACTTAAGACTTTGTGAGGAATCCTTTAATAATCTTTTCAGTCAGTGATATTGACACAATTAATTGGCTTTCTTTCTTACTCCAAATACAGACAATGCCAAAGTTTTGGCCATTGTCAGTGAGAGAGAACAACAGCTATGGTGAAGAAAAATATTGTTCTTCCTTCAGTCACAGTGTTTTTCATTTTGCACCTCTGTCCTCAAAATGAATAGAATTCTTCCTTTGAGTCAAAACCATCCAAAAAGGATTAGACTAGATCTGTTAAGTAGAGATAGTGTCATTGTACAGAAGTCACCTTTTTGTGACATGATAATATCATTAACCTTTTGACTCCAAAACACCCTGATAAATAGTTTTCTTTCCTTTTCTTATGGAAGCCATTCTTTTTCTTGTGGCAGCCATTACCATTTTGTAAGAATGAAACAAGCAAATCATGAACAATTTAATTTCTGCTGACATTTTACATCCTGGAACATGGTCAAAAACTTAAGACTAAATTAAATTAGAAGTTTCTTCCTTACCAAAAATGCAAGCCACCCACAAGGTTTGATGATGATCTGCATTTTAAAACTAGTGGCATTTTGTGGAAAATATTTTTCTTATTTCATAATTGCAGGAACAATAATATTTGATCCTTTTGAGTCGACAGACTTCTTTATGCCATGCGCAGTAACCCATTAAGTTTGGAAAATATTGTTTGGAAAAGAAAAAAGTAATAGATGTTCATGCAAATAGGCAAAATGCATTCCACCTTTTGGGTCAAGGCATAAGACACCTTAATGAATCAGAGTCTTAGTTCAAGTTTGTGTTAAATATGTTGCTATTTTTTCTACAATATTTAAAAATAGATATGAAATTTGTTGCATCAGATTCAATTCAATGCTTGAAATTATACCTATACCAATGATGTATTTAATCTTACATAATGTAAATTATAAATAAATAGTGTACCTTAGTATTGCTTCTGTGCTGTATGTAAATATATTCCTATTAAATTCTAGTATTAATATAAGACACTATTTTCACAAAAGTCCAATGTTCAAGTCACATGGTCTATAAATTTATTTCAACATTTGTACTGCAAAAAATGCTGTTTTTTTCATCTTATTTGACTTTCACATATAGTTTCATTTCTTTGAATGTGTATGTATGTTTATCACATATACTCACTTATAAGTCGAATCCTGTTACAAATTTCATAGACCCAGATCTGTCACCTTTCAATACACAAGCACATCTGCATCTGTTCAAATTGTTAGGAGTAACCAGTAGAACAAACAACATAGACCGTAATCAGTAGGCAAATTATGTTATGACAAATCAGCCTTGTTCATTTGCAGTTTGCCTTAACTTATAATTGAGTACATATGGCATGCTTATGTTTGGGGAGGGGGTATTATGAAAACAACTGCAGTTTTATTTTCTTTGAAATAATGGGATATGTATATTTTTTGCAGTTGAAAGCTTCAATGGAGAATAAATGGAACTACCATTTATTAAGAAATAATCATTGGTAATATTTTTAAAAATGGATGTATTTACCAGGCCAGTTTTATTCCATTACTATTGCTGATATAAACGTAGAGTTCAGCTGAGAGGGGATTTGGTCTTACAGCTGTACCATTAAGATAGTAGTAGAAGTATACACACGACTCAGTTGTGAAGTTTTCTCTTGGTGAAATCAGTGTTGAATTTGAGTATTCAAGTCTGTATGGGTAGCCTGGGCCAAAATTACCAAGCAAATTATAATACGTTGCCAAGTTAGAAGTGTTGTAAGCAACCATGAATCGTCCTGAAAGAGAAAAAAACATTGTGTACAACTTTGAGAGAATAGCAAATTTCATGACCATTCTTTTCAAGACTGCAAAATCATTTGTTAAATATTGTACATTAAAATGATCAGCAAAATGTAAAATAAAAATTATATCTTTTCTCTCTTGATTTTGTAGGGCTTCACAGGGCCAACATTATGTCTCTCTGTCCCAGATGTCAGTATCAGACAACATGACAATGTCATCTCACTTTGCATACAGACACTGCAAAATGATACAAATGTTTAATATGGTATTGATAGCAGCAATTGAATACAAAAATAAGGCATCAATATATGTCATTGAGCACAGTAATAAGGCATCAATATCAGTCATTGAGCATGTTAATAAGGCATTGATATCAGTCATTGATCACATTAATAAGGCATCAATATCAGTCATTGAGTACAATAATAAGGCATTGATACCAGTTAATGTGTATGGTAATAAGGCATTGATATCAGTCATTGAGCACAGTAATAAGGCATCAATATCTGTCATTGAGCACAGTAATAAAGCATCAATATCTGTCATTGAGAACAGTAATAAGGCATCAATATCTGTCATTGAGCACAGTAATAAGGCATCAATATCAGTCATTGAGCACGGTAATAAGGCATCAATATCTGTCATTGAGCACAGTAATAAGGCATCAATATCAGTCATTGAGCACAGTAATAAGGCATCAATATCAGTCATTGAGCACAGTAATAAGGCATCAATATCAGTCATTGAGCACAGTAATAAGGCATCAATATCAGTCATTCAGCACAATAATAAGGCATCAATATCAGTCATTCAGCACAATAATAAGGCATCAATATCAGTTACTGGGTATGTTAATAAGGCATTGATATCAGTCATTGAAAACAGTAATAAGACAATGATAATAAGGCATCAATATCAGTTATTGAGCACAGTAATAAAACATTGATATCAGTCATTGAGCACAGTAATAAGGCATTAATATCAATCATTGAGCACAGTAATAAGACATCGATATCAGTCATTGAGCACAGCAATAAGGCATCAATATCAGTCATTGAGTACAATAATAAGGCATCAATATAAGTTACTGGGTATGGTAATAAGGCATTGATATCAGTCAATGAATACAGTAATAAGACATCGATATCTGTCATTGAGCACAGTAATACAACATCTATATCAGTCAAAGAGCACAGTAATAAGACATCAATATCAGTCATTGAGCACATTAATAAGGTTTCAATATCAGTCATTGAATACAGTAAAAAGGCATCAATATCAGTCACTGAGCACAGTAATAAAGCATCAATATCAGTCATTGATTGAATACAGTAATAAGGCATCGATATCAGTCATTGAGCACAGTAATAAGGCATTGATATCAGTCATTGAGCAGAGGAATAAGTTTTAATATCAGTCACAGAACATGATTTAGATTTTAACATAACTCTTTAACAATTTTTCAGTCATATCGCTATGATGTCTGCAGTGTTGCAGTTTATAGTGATGTCTAGCACTGAGACGTCATACCGCAGTCATGTAGCATGATGTCTCACCCAGTCACATTATCCTTACACGTCTCACCCAGTCACATTATCCTTACACAAGGCCTAAAAGTCCCAACCCTAACCTATTAATGCTGAGTGCCAAGTGAGGCAGCTGTTAGTACCATATTTGCAAGTCTTTGATATGACTTAGCCAAGGCTCAAACCCATGACCTCCTCATAAAAGGTGGAAATTCTAACCACTAGGCCACAGGAGTGTTCATCATTGAGTATAATAATAAGACTTTCATATCGTTCATTGAGTACAATAGAAAGACATCAATATCAGTCACTAAGTACAGTAATAGGGCACTGATATCCGTCATTGAGTAAAGTAATAAGGCATCGATAGCAGTCATTGAGTACAGTAATTAGGCACTGATATCAATCACAGAGTGCAGTAATAAGGTGTTGATATCATTCACTGGGTATAGTAATAAAGCACTGGTATCAGTCATGGAGTACATTAATATGGCTTTGATATTAGTCATTGAGTTCACTAACAAGACATCTTTTTTCAATCACTGAGAACAGTAATAAGGCATTGATATCATTCACTAAGTAAAGTAATAAGGCACTGGTATCAGTCATGGAGTACAGTAATATGGCTTTGATATTAGTCATATTAGTCATTGAGTTCACTAACAAGGCATCTTTTTTCAGTCACTGAGTACAGTAATGAGGAATTGATATCAGTCATTGTGTACAGTAATAAAGCATTGAAGGCATTTGTATCAGTCATGGAATACAGTAATATGACATCAATATCAGTCATTGAGTACAGTAATAAGGCAATAGCAGTCACTGACTACAGTAATTTGGCATTGAAAGCATTTAAGCACAGTAACAAGGCATTGGTTTCAGTGAGAACAGTAATAAGGCATCAATATAGGTCTCTGAATATAGTCAAAAGGGATTGATAGCATTGACTATGTTAATAAGCCATTTGCAGCATAGCGTGATGAATATTTGCTGCCATAACTGTTTGCAAAATATGGTTTTCATAATCTTACAGTAAATATATTGTGTATAAAATTCTGAGTTACAGTACTGCCAAACTCTTTCACACCTAAAATCTGAGGAAAGACAAAAACAGCTTGAATAATTCAACTTTAAAATCACATAACATGTGGTCACAGAACACAAACTTTTAGTTTGCATACTATTCTATGTTAGTCCCTTTCTGTTCATGACACTCAAACTTGGACTAAATATCATAACAAATATCCACTAAAATGGCGAACTTGATCATCTCATATCTGTTAAATTATAACTATTGATGCATACATGCCAATTTTTCTGGAAACAAATCTGGGAGATTTGTGTTCAAAATCTGAAAAACTGGGTCTAAATCTTGGAGATTAGCGTAACGACTATTTATCTCATAAGTTTAAGCGCAAAAGTGCAGATTGTACCAAAACTAAGTCACATAACTATACTGTATACTGGTTAGAGACCATTTCTTGCCAGGAACCAATTTTCGTCATATCAATAATACCGTATTTTCCGCAATTATCACGCAGACGCAGATAATCCGCACCCTCGTTTAGCCCAAGGGTTTGGGGTTTTTGTGTAAAAACATCATTGGCATAACCCGCAGCTTTGTATAATCCTCACTATATTCCGGCTGTCCGCCGGCAGATTTGCATTTTGAAGCCATCGGCATTAATTGGTCTAGGTACTGTACTACCCTAATCCCAGTTGATTGAGATCAATGAAGAATCTTTATATCTGGCGTTTATTGTTTCTAGAATCTAGGTACCAGGTATTCCACCCATCCGATATTGGCCCGACGGCAAATAAATAATAATCTTTGCAGTCCTACCTCAGACAATTATTTCAAACTAAATTAAAATTGGTAATGAAGCCTTGTATAGATCCGATGGGTGATGAAAATGACAAATTTTCATTTATGATAAAGGAAAGGAAACCACTGGATATTAATTGTTCAGTGCGGCAGATGGATACAGGCTACATAAACACGGATATTTCTAAATAATCTTGTATTCTTGTGAAGAGTACATTCGAGTTTAAATAATTTCTTTCTATTAAATTCAAAAGATGCCGAAATGAAATTCTTACACAACCGACTTCAAGCTATCTGCCATTTCGTATGCTGAAGCGCATACAATAGAACCACAGGCAGAAAATTTTATATTGATGAAAGTATAATCCGAGGTTGGAGAAAAGAAAAAGGAGCCTTGGAGAAGATTAACCCACGAAGACGTGCTCGTCGCGGACCTAAAGCAAAATGACGTCATATTGAAGCTGACCTGAAGCAGTGGATCGTGGCACAGCAACAACCAACCAATCTTGACAGTTGCTTGGCATCAAGCTGAAGGCCAAACTCATGGCGGCAGAGAAGCACATTGATGATGTTAAAGGAGGATTGCATTGGGTATATACATTTATGAAGAGGAACCAATAGTCAATTAGAACACGAACGACCGTCGGCCAACGTCTACCTGAGAATTGGGAGAAGAAGATGAATTCGTCGCCAGGGAAATTCAGAAGCTTGACCTTTCTCATTCTGCTATTATTAATATGGACGAAGTACCGATGTGTTTCGACATTCCGGCAATAAGGTCGGTGGACGAGGTCGGCATTCCAGTTATTACTCATATCTTTCAAACTATATATTGAAATATTATTACTGTACCTGTAAAAAAACAAAAATTGTGATATAGTCCGCAACCTTATATAACCCACATACCCCCTTGCGGGGTTTGTAAAATCTTATATAACTTGCCGAATATATGCATGAAAATACGGTAACTCGCGACGATGTTTTGGTTCTTGTTTAAAAATATAAGCGATTATAGCTGGTAAGCCCGATCGCAAATAAGCATCGGATAATTATTACTAACACAGTTATTATTGTGGCGACAAATGGAACGCTGCAAGAATTGGTCTCTCTAACCAATAATGAATAATAGCCGCGAAATTAGTTGTACGAATATGCATCAACTTGTATGTGTTTGGTGATTCGCCTCCGGCGGGATACTGTAGCGGAACTGCTCTCTTGGCTACACTGCTCCGAGTCTCGCTATGTCGGGTTCTTTATGATAGGTCTTATAGTTGGAGTGATACCCCGCTGAATCTGTCTGAAGACTGGCACTCCAGAGTGTGACAGATTTCCACCTCAGCGGGAAACCGGATTATTTCTGGCTCTTTGGGTGCCGCCGACTTGGTCACAGCTAGTCACAGGGTCGCCGACTGTTCGCAGTCGCCGACTTGTCGCAGAGTCGCCGAATGGGTCGAAGGGTCGCCGACTGGTCGCAGAGCCACCGATTGGTCGCAGTCACCGACTTGGTCGCAGAGTCGCCGACTGTCGCAGTCTTGGTCGCCGACTGGTCACAAGGTCGCCGACTGGTCGCAGTCGCCGACTTGGTCACAGAGTCGCCGACTGGGTCGCAGAGTCGCCGACTGTCGCAGGGTCGCCGACTTTTTGCAGTCGCGACTTGGTCACAGGGTCGCCGACTGGTTGCAGTCTCTAACTTGGTCACAGCTAATCGCAGGGTCGCCGACTGGTCGCAGTCGCCGAGTCGCCGACTTTCGCAGTCGCCGACTGGGTCACAACTAGTCGCAGGGTCGCCGACTGTGTCGCTGTCTCGGTCGCCGACTGGTCACAGGGTCTCTGTCTCGGTCGCCGACTGGTCGCAGAGCCACCGATTGGTTGCAGTTACCGACTTGGTCGCAGAGTCGCCGACCGTCGCAGTCTTGGTCGCCGACTGGTCACAGGGTCGCCGACTTGGTCACAGAGTCGCCGACTGGGTCGCAGAGTCGCCGACTGTCGCAGGGTCGCCGACTTGATCGCAGGGTCGCCGAATGGTCGCAGTCGCCGACTTGGTCACAGCTAATCGCAGGGTCGCCGACTGGTCACAAGGTCACCGACTGATCGCAGTCGCCCAGTTGCCGACTGAGCCGCAGGGTCGCCGACTGGTAGCAGAGTCGCCGACTGTCGCAGTCACCGACTTGGTCACAGCTAGTCGCAAGGTCACCGACTGTGTTGCAGGGTCGCCGACTGGTCGCAAAGTCGCAGTCGCCGACTTGGTCACATCTAGCCGACTGTGTCGCTGTCTCTGTCGCCGACTGGTCACAGGGTCGCCGAATGTGTCGCTGTCTCAGTCGCCGACTTGGTCGCAGAGTCGCCGACTGAGTCGCAGGAGATCAATAGAGAGAGACGACAGTGCGAAATAACGAAAGAAGAGCTATCCTCGTTCTAAACGTGTATTGTCGCAAGACCTCTGCGTTGCATGGACGAGCCTTATAGCGCCGGGCTGCTGGTCGATGAAAGACCTTGTCCCTACCCTTTTCATATTCCTGGCCTGCTTCTTCCTACTCAATGATTACAACCAAGTATGCTTGCCGTGGCGGGGTGGTTATACTGCTACACTGCAGGGGACGTCTTTACTCTATGCCGGTTATTTACACACTCCCACAGCAGCCACAGTTGGTCCGTATATATACCCAGGCGGAATCATGTGACCCAAAGCTAAGACGATAGATGGCACTACAAAGCCCGCCAAACATTCGAAATAACAATATAAACTTTACCGAAACGAATATTATACAACGAAACGAAAATAATTGAAATCCATGGGGTTTCCTCGTTACAGTACACTACTTACTGTACAACAGCAAAGGCCGATGATATTCCAATTATGATGTGAATCCTTCCACTGCCAAATTTCTCCATGTAGCAAAAGTAGTTCAGAATATAATTCTCAATGGGGACGAATTATATCAGAGGTTTATTTCTCGAACTGAGAGAAAAGTCAGAAAACATTCCGATTGTAATAACTTGATATTTTTGTTCCCTGGCCTCTCTCCAGAATGAAATAATGAAACCAGACTAATAACTTGATTGATGGATTACAGTAGTCGTGAACAGTGTATTGAATGTTGTTTTAGCTGGAAATTATGCTTTACAGTTTTGTTTTTATTTCCGGGAGATATTGTCATGCAAATCGGTAGATTAAAAGATTGGATCGAAATTCAAAAGACTCCCGGACAATTCGTGAGACTTGGCATGTATGTGATATCTATGACTTCCCTACCTCAACAACCTATTCAGTTGATGAAGTCATTTTGACTGTCATCAGTTATTCTAAACCTACATAACTAAACATCACTATTACTTCTGTGACACCATAGTCCTGCAGTAAAGATATACTGCCAGTGAGGTAAAACACTGTTTTCCCCACGAGCAGAAGAACCAGAGCTTAATTTGAACCGCATTTAAATATAATGATGAATAGTACCTGTTTCATTGCCGTAAGTGTGGTCATATTGGGGCAGCTTGAAGAAATGACCAGATCTCTGATACCATATAGAGCCATTTCGAAGGTTTCTGTATCCACACAGGCAAGTGTCCTCAAACTGGCAAGCAAGTGTTGCAGCTATAAAAGAATTAAGCATAGCCAAATATGATGTATTGCAGAAATGTTGGTCCGTTGTAGATTACTTGATTTCTAGAGAATATTACTAAGAAGAATAATCACAATAATTAATGATTATTTGGTAAATGTTCCAATTATGCATTATGACTCATCTATCAAAGTCCATACTCGCTCAAGGTCTCACTGGACAGTTTATCTGGTGAATTTCATCCGACAATAACCTATTACTGAAAAATGAGAATTTTACAGTGAAGATAGAAAAAAATACTAATGATTTTTTTAGAAAGCATACATGTCAGATTTTGACTCAGGCAATCAGGTTAATTTCATATACAACTGGTGACTTTTAATATTGAACCAACACTACCAGGAACGCCTCGTTTTTAGATTCATTTTTGACAGCAATGAACTATTTTGACTATTATCCTGTGACAAGACGGCTAAATGAATCAGCATGTGCCTTATGAATGAATAAAGTTCACTAATTCTATATTAAATTAGAATACTATTCATCACCCCTCAACAATCTGATTTTTAGATATTTAACTCTGTAGCAGGCATACGTAAATACGAAAGCCAAAGCAGCTATGCATTTGCAGCCCGAGGTACGCATTTCATCTCCAAAGATATGACTGGCAGTCACCAAACAAAGCAACCCATTTTCAAGCCTATATCAATGTAAATCTAAATCACAATAAAGATTTAGCTTCTGTGTGAATTTATAAATGCTAGGCTTATGATAATTAGGTTCATGCCTTCTACTTTGAAAACGGGGGTTTCAAAATCAGAAACTATCCAGTGAGACCTCATATACACATGCATACTGTGTTGGTACCAGGTATCACGGTACCAATTGTTTTTCCATAGACCTCAATGCTAATGTTTTGTGAAATGAATATACTTTCTATCCTTCTTAAGCAGAAAACACTGTTAGATTGTCAATTTGATAAGGTTGGAACCAGGTACACCATTGCATTTAAGAGAGATAACTCTGCTGGAACTAGACAGAGGAGTTCTTCGTCCGTCGAGTTGACAAAGACCACTCTAGTCATCCGTGAGTTGGAGGGGTTGGTTCTATTATGCGTATGCGCAGGTAGCTGATAAGGCCAATCCTTGAATGGAAGGTTTGGTTGCAAAAAGGACAAGGGATGAGTGGCACATCTCCAGGAGGGTTGCTGGCACGTGCTTTTCTGTCTTGCCTCTTAATTTCTGCAGCTGCTATCCTGCTCGATTCGCACAGCTTGGAGCCTTTGTGCTAAGGTAAGAGTTATCTAGTACACCATACACATTTTCAGTCATGTGTACAATTTTTTTTAAATCTTAAAAATACAAAATGTGTTCTAGATATGAATAAACGTAATCTCACATGTTGCCAAGAGCCTCAACATAATTTTAAATCCTAACAGAAAGTATAACTCTTACATAATGCACCAATTGCAGCTAGTTTTTGTTGTTTATTTCTGAATGCAATGTTTCCTACACAGTAAGCTTCGCCCACCTGGGGTAGTACAATTGGTACCGTTATAATTACCAACCTTTACAAAGGAAGGTAACTTTTCAAGTGTGTCTCATGAGTGGATACTGTTTATGACATCATTGGTATGTGCTCATTATGCGTCTATTTTGTTTTGTGTTTAATAGCATCCACTGTAAGCACTAAACACACTACATTTAACATGCCTAAACCATTTTTTTTATAAAACTTACAATGACCGTGACCCATGACCTTTCGGGGGTGCTTTATTACCCTATAAAATGCAAGCCATCCACAAAATGTAATCAAGAAACGTATTTTTGAACAAAGAAGCTGTTCAGAAAATTCAAACTCTTCTTTATTTGCAACAATCTGGAGCTTTGACCAAGAAAATAACAGACTTCTTCAATTACCTTACAAACCCAGTTTTTCTTCTTTCTGTTGGAGTGACCTTGACCTCTGATATTATGTCTAAATCATTTTGTCTTTGCCCTAAGTACACGCCATCCACAAAGTGTCGTTTTGTTATGTGATGCGAAACTTATCAATAATAATAATAATAATAATAATAATAATAATAATAATAATAATAATAATAATAATAATAATAATAATAAATTTCTAGAGGGTGACTCATTAGTCAAGGATTATTCTCCCTTAGGCCCTTTTAAGGAGGTTATAACATTTCACGTTATTTGAAGATTGCTAAAATTGTTATTTATTGTAACATATTCAGTATGAAAATATTTAATTCCTTTATCTATTACAAACACATACATGTTCTTCTTAAATACTTTAATATTTTCAGCAGATTTTACATGTAGTGGAAGATTGTTCCACAAAACTGTACCAGAGTATTGGAAGCTATTTTTATATTGCTCTGTTTTCGGTTTTGGTTGTACAAGATTTTCATGTGATATTGATTTCAACTGGTATTGTGTTGAAAAAAGCTTGAATAAGTCCTGAAGACGCTCCTGTGCAGTTTCATGTAGACATTTATATAAAAGAGCTGCCTTGTGAAAATATATCCTATTATATATTGTGAATTATTTGAGTTCTGTAACAATGCTTTGGTGGGATGATCAATCGGTGAATCTAAATGTGATATAGACAAGGAAGAGGAGAAGGCCTAAAACTGATCCTTGAGGGACCCTTAAATGAATAGTGGGAGTTTGAGAGCTAATATTGCCAATGCTTACTTGTTGAGATCTTTGGTTTCGGTATGATCTAAACCAGTTTAAAGAAGGTTTGTCGGATCTGTAAGAGTTAAACTTTCCTTCATCTAAAGATCAATTTGTTCTGTTTGGCACCAGTGGTACTTTCTAAATTTTGTTTGCATTTTATGAAATAGAGAGCATGTTTCAAAACATTTATAGACCTGAATGGCTACTTGCGTTTCACATAATTTTGACAATACAGATAGAAGTGATATTGGTTGGCAAGGACCAACAGCAACCTTGACCTTTGAGCCTTAAACCTAAACTTTGTGGGGTTCTTCTTTCCAGAATGTATGGCAACTGTATATCGTGTACAACCTGAACCTATACAGAAGCGTTAGACAAAATAGTAATCCCTTGATGCTAGATTGCTTATTGTCTAATTTGGTCACATTATGCTGAGTGTTGTTTTAAACAAATTCGCATACAAATCGTGTTTACTTTTATAAAAGCAGCCATATATTATGGTAGATTATTTACGTCACACAAAACATATGAATACCAGAATACTTTTGGATGTAAGTGACGATGCCTTGAAGCAAGTGAGAATATCTTGCAAGTGGGGATCACAAGTAGATGAGCGATGATCCCATTTTATTGACAAAATAAAATGAAAGACGGCTTCTATTTGCTAAATAGTAACATATAGTGATATCATTTCCTCAGCTTAATTTTGATATATCACTCGTTTTGCTGTTATAAATTGTGCTCAGTGCAAACACTTTTACAATTATCATGATATTCATGGATTTCAATGATAAATCATCTATTGGTAAGTTTATCCAGAAGACAAAAATACACTTTTCTAGAAAGAAATAATATATATTGAAAGATCAATAAAAGTACGTGCTTGTAAATTCTACAAGTGGTAAATATGTCTGAAAAAAAGAATTCAGCAATCACGATGAAGCACAATTTGTGTTTTATGTTTGTGATTAAAGAAATTTTACAAAATGTGATATGCACGCATTAAATCACACTTGAAAAGAATCTCTCTATTGCCATAATTAGTGCTTGTTCAATGGTCTCGTGGGCTTCATTTTTGACAACTATGTGATACGTATTGACCTTTCAACATCAAGATGCGGGCTAATAAACTGGTTATTTGTCCCTAGGCCAGGCTTTCATTAAATTTATAGGTAGTCCACCTAAATTAAGATAACATTTTGTTTTCTTTATAATAATTCAGTTGATATTACTAAAAATTTCAATGGTAGAAAGAGATAGCAGTAATTATTCAAATTATACTATTTTGTTAAACTTTTGACATATAAAACCTTTCGATCCTTAAAATTAGAGTTAAGGAATTCCTCAAATTAGAGGAAACCTCAACTTTTCTTTAGACATAAATCACGATATCTTTATAGAACACTCAAGCCTTTATGTATGTACTTTAATTAGTGATGCCTTCTTACGATGCCACAAGAAAAAACTTTGTTACTAACGTAGCAGAATGAACTGTATTTATAACAAATACATTTATGAGAAAATATATTTGGGATGGCTAGATAAACCAGGCCAGCCGGTAATGAAAGTTTCTATCATCACAGGAAAACCAACTGTAGATAAGAATTATTTTTCCGCCAACCTCTTAAACTAGAGAAAACTCTCGTTATTTGCTGATTATCTGTGTGTCGGTATGTTTGCATGTCCATATAACCATCATGAATCTATATTGATACAATAGCAGAGAGGTGATTAAGCTCGTTGCCTTGAAACTGTATAACTATTATCATTATAATATATAGATAACCAGCTTTCAAAGAAATAGAATTAGGGATTTATAAACATTCAATCAAATTTCACTTTTATAAGACGTAAAATAAACACCAAATGAGCTTGATAAATGAGACCCAATGAGCATGCTAGTTTTTGTCTGAACTGAGGGCATATATATATATATATATATATATATATATATATATATATATATATATATATATATATATATATATATATATATATATATATATATATATATATATATATATATATATATATATATATATATATATATATATATATATATATTACTGGATAGACCGCTCTGGTGTGGACTAAGTAGTCAGAGCGTCCTCCTCGAATGCGGGTGATCGCAGGTTCATCGACCGAGTCATACCAAAGACTTATAAGTTGGCACTAGCAACTGCCTTGTTTGACGTTCAACATTAAGAGGTTAATGTTAGGTGTCAGGATAATGTGACTGGGTGGAGCATCATGCGAACGTCTGTGGAATGATGGATAAATGCGAGCTATCTCTATATATTACCAAACTACAGACATCGTAGCGATATCACCGAAAATCAACAAAATAAATATTTCTGTGCATTTTGTTCCAAGTTATGTGGAGAGTATCTGAAGTACATCATAAGATCTAAAGAAAACTTTTTCCTTGGCATGGAATGTAGATACATCTAACTGGGTAGAAAGATATGAATTGCTACATTTTGTTCTTAATTCAGAAATTGTTTTCTAAATCTAAATCTAAAACACTCACCAGATAGTTTGCATGGATTTGGTGTTGTCGTCGGCACATTCGTCGTTGATGTCGTCGGTTTGGGTGTTATTGTAGTACTTGTGTTAGCAGGTTGCGGTGTAGTTGGTGTCATTTTAGAGTGTGGTGTAATTGCTGTTGTCATAGTATTGATGGTGTTTGGCTCTGGTGTATTGGTTGTAGCAATAATGGTGATTGCTTGCAATGTATCAGACAGAGTTGCCACAGTAGAGGTAATTATTGTTGAGTCTGGTGTAGTACTAGTTGTTTCGGTGGTAGTGGTCGGCTTTGGTGTAGAAGTTGTTGCGGTCGTTGAAGTGATTGGCTTTGGTGTAGTGGTTGTTGTAATAGTGCTGATAGTTGATTGATATGTTGTGGATGGAGCAGTGGTAATAATTGTTGGCTCTTTCGTAATTGTTATTGTAAATTTTGGTGTATTACTAGTTGTTTCAATGGTAGTACTCAATGGTGGTATGGTAGTTGTTGTGGTTGTGGTAGTGCTTGGCTTTGGTGTAGCGGTCGTAATTGTTATTGTTGGCTGAAGTGTGGAATGTGTAGTTGTGGTAGTAGTAGTTGGTTCTTTGGTAGTTGTTGTGGTTGCGTGTTCTGGTGTAGTACTTGTTGATCTTGTGTTAGTGATTGGCTCTGGTGTAGAAGATGCAGTTTTGGTAGTGCTTGGGTTTGGTGTAGTGTTGATTGTTGGTAGAAGTGTAGAAGGTATAGTTGTGGTAGTAGTGGTTGGTTCTTTGGTAGTAGTAGTTGTGGTTGTAAGTTCTGGTGTAGTGGGTGTAGAATTTGTAAAAATGTTTGCCTCTTTAGTAGTTCTAGTTGTGATTGTAGAATTTAGTGTATTGCTGGCTGTTGGCTGAAGTGTATTGGATGTAGTTATGGTAGTAGTAGCTGGTGTTTTGGTAGTTGTTGTAGTTCTTTTTGTAGTTGCTGGTACATTAGTGGTTGTTGGTACTGCTGTGGTTGTTGTCACCGCTGTGAACAAAACAACAACATAAATTTAGCTCACAACGTCTAAAGGGCATTTGTTTCTTCTATTTTCTATATTAAATGTGTTCAGTCATTTAAATTAAATTTTACAATCTACTGCAATTCACAATTTATAATTCACTATCTCACTGTGATATTTAACCGGTGATTAGTTTACAAACCTATGTGAAAATATAAGCTTTTCACTTTATGTGACAACTATAGCCTAGATTTTATCAAAGTGAGCTTATTCATATACTTTTCGACATCTCTTACACTGTAAAATAAGACAAGTATTCATGTGTGTGTGTGTGTGTGTGTGTGTGTGTGTGTGTGTGTGTTAAGAAATTAAAGTTTAAGTAGAATAATGTATTAACCAAACTTTCAAAAAGTTCACAAGACTAGACAAGATGGTGATATCTTTGTTACAATAACAAACTCTTCTAAGCATTTCTGAAAGATTCGAAAACTATCTTTTGACTTCTGAAATAAGAAATAATAAGTTGATTGTGCAGCGTGCCAGATAGGTAGTAGGTGTACGAGTTATGTCTGATGAGTCATGTTCGTGTCACTCACTTCCTATTCCTATCAACATCAGTAGCAGATACTTTCCAGCTGCAGCATCCAGAAAGTTGAGTTTAAATCTATCCATACACTATTTTTCATTGGGTATCAGGGTTTTTTTCATCTAGAAATTACAACAAAATCACAATTTAAAAAACCCAAGGAACAACAGTCCGTCGGTGGAAGCTATAGTCCCCTTTCCATTACCGAGTGGTCTAAAGCGCTGTCCGTTACGGATCACTGCCATCTCATCTCTGTCTGCGTGGGTTCGAGTCTAGGATTCGGCGAATGTGGATATGTGAGAAAGCTTGCCAGTAGCTTCTCGTGGGTCTGTGGTTCTTTCCGGTAATTTCCCGGTTTCTTCCTCCACCATTAATACCGGCCGCCATGAATAGCCTATCGTGTGCTGAAAAATGGCGTTAAGCTCAACAACAACAACAACAACAACAACAACATTACAACAGTCCGTCGGTGGAAGCTATAGTCTCCTTTCCATTATCCACGAAATAAAATAGCGAGAAAAATTTAAAGGTTTACCAAAAAAAACATTGATACCCATGAAATTATATGAATGACATCAGTTGTCCCAATATCTGATCGCAACCAACACATCAGGTCATACGCATTCCATAGAAATGACTCATGTTGTTTCTTGTGTGTGATCATTTATTTTCCTTATTTCCTCTGATTTGCAGCAAGTGCCCAGCTGCCCCAAGTTAGCAACAAATAACAGTCAAAGGTTGTTTGCTACAAATTTTGATTGGCAATACAATGGAAATATCTCGTACATTCAGACAATAATTTGACGTACACATGTTATGATCAACTTACTTGAATACATCTACAATGATCAACTTACTTATATATGGAAACAGTCTTTGACTATTTTTGCGTTTTATTGCTTTGCAAAGGTGGTTTGTGAATAACGAACATGTTCATAAAGAAACTCCGATTTTCTGCAGATACCATGGTAGTTCAAAGAATTGTGCTATACTTGCTCCAAACTGTCCTGACAGATTATTCTTTATAAGCCTTGTTATTTGGCTGTATCCAGTGGGATGGTTTCCTGTTTATAAACCCTTGCTGCCCATCTTAATGTTTTTGCAGAGGTGACATATATGATTTAATAGCAATAACTATCCAAATAATTCTATCGATGACAACGATACTGGAGGGTTTTTATATTTATGTGGTTTAAAACAACTGAGAACAATTATGGATAATGGAAATATTTACCTTGTAATTCTGAGATTTGTGTCACATTCGCCCCAACCCATCGTGGTAGGTTATCCTTTATTAATTGTATCAGCTTTGCCGTGTCCACTGGGTTAGCTTCCACTTCGCTGATTATTTGCTTTTGTTGCCCAATCTCTCGAATAACTGTGACAACCCAATATATCCTATATACGATAATTATACTGCCATTCCTATAAACACAATGTTAAAGTCAACATATTACATGTATGGATGATGAAATGAACAAAATATAAATGATACCTAGTACAATCTATAGCTAAAAACCATACCATCTTTCGTATAGAACGGACTTGAAGTAGAGTAAAATATATGTATGATTAGACAACCAACACATATTGTAACAATTGACCGTATAGTTGATAATTATTCTACCATTCCAATATAAACAACGAGAAATTTCAAAACTGAATATGTTGATGAACAAAAGGACCGAAACATTCCTGATAATTGAAAGATTTATATACTAACAACATTGCTAACATTCCTATTAAATTTAAGAAAGTACGATTATGATCTTAACGAGATACTAAATTTAACACAGTCAGGGGATTCAATTTATACAGTTAAGCAGCAGGGATGGGTGAACCCTACAACGTTTGCTCGAGCCCTTACCTACATAGAAGGTTGGGTCAAAAAATGGGTCAATAACTTTAAGCCAAAGTCTCTAACTATTATATTATCATATGGTTAAGAACCGGTAATAAACCGCCTGAGAAAGTCAAGAAGTTAGCCCAGTTTTGTTACACTATTTCGTTTACATGCAAAGCGGCACTCAATTGATGTCGTTCACCCTCCCACACCCCTGCTGCTGTGGATTAACCAAAGATTTTATCCAGACCTATACAATATCTGGATCTTGGATCATGTAGATTTATTATTATCAATCCGAACGGAACAGTTTGTGCTTTTGAAAATAATTTTTTACAATTTATCATGCCTATATCCCCAGAACACAAAGTATAATAAAAATTCTATAGAGTATAATCATCTACTGCATTAAACACAACCAAAATATTAGTTATCTCTGATCACTTTAGGTATCTATGTGTATCTCTGAGCAACATAAATCACGTCTGTGTTTTTCATGTCTACCTCGAGAAAATACTCAAGCTGGATTATATTTTTTGTCCAACATCACATCATCGTATACAACGAGATTATTAATGAATCCATCTAAGTCATCTATAGAAAAACTTCATCAATATCTGTGATAAAATCAATAATATCGTCACCGTCTTTATTATCTGGTTTTCCTTTCTTGTTAAAATCTTTAAGTACTTCGCAAAAATGCTGATCATCTACAGATGGTGCTATTAAATATAGTTTGTTCCATCTCAACCATCTCATTAATAAATTTAACAATAATTATGTTTTACTTGATCCAGATGGACCTATTATAATCATCCTTTTTGAATATGGTAACGCGGGATGGTGCTCTACTGGTTCCTGTTTTCGTGTCGCATAAAAGTCAATTATTGTATCGATATTATTAATAATATGAGTCTATATTGTGTTCGATGTAAATTATCTAGACCCACCACTGGATTGACAACGATAACAAACGAAAACTAAACGACGTGCATTAACAGGCAAATGCGTGAAATGCGGCACGAAAAAATATAAATTTATCTCCAGGTCTGATTCAGGGACAAAGACAGGTGGAGATATTGCTGCTTCTTTATGAAAATTACCTGGATTAGCATGGGCTAAATACGTCGGTAAAAAACACCTTCCAGGATATAATTACTGCAGTAAACGATTTCGGTCCTGAAACTCGACTTGATATCCGACTTGATGATCTAGACCAACCAAGACCAAGAGAGTATCCAGTAAATAAGATTGATCAAGCATGTCATGTTCATGACGTTGCTTATAAAAATAAAGATTTGCAACAGCGGCATTCTTGCAGATGTGAAATTGATTAATGCATTAAATTATATAACTAATATATCTCTTAGATAGAAACTCTCTAGTTTTCTGATAAAATCCGCTATGAAAAGTAAAATAATGCTAGGGGATGGTAATTATTTATATGATTATTATCATGGAATCTATTTATTATAGCCCACGAGGGTATTGCTGAGGCAAAGCAGCGATCACTAAAGTTGCTGAAGCAGAAAATGTTTCACGTTCTGTTGCGTCAAATTGGTTAGCACGACAGGCAATATGGCAAATTTATCTACAACCAACAAAATAAATTCAATACGCATATTTTCAAGTCAGTGTTCCTAACAAAGTTCATCAAGCAGATATTTTGTTTTTTCCAGACGAAACTAGTAAAACATATGGACGAAAGTCGCGCACGTACAAATACGCATTGACCGTCGTTGACATTGCAAGTAGATATAATGAAGCCGAACCATTATCAACAAAGACAGCATCTAAAGTTGTATCTGTATTTGAACGAATTTATCATCGTGCTGGTCTACGATGGCCACGGCTATTATAATATGATCCTGGCAAACAATTTCTTGGTGCAGTATTATCTTTGATGAAAATATATAACGTTAAAACCAAACGAGATCATACTGAAATTCATCGTGATGAAGCAATTGATCGAACACTTGCTGAGCGGTTATTTGGATATCAATACGCGAAGGAAATATCTACTAACTTTAAGTCCGGTGAAAGATCTCGTGAATGAGTTGCAAGGCTACCAAGTGTGATATCTGCAATAAATAATGAAATTACTCGTGCAACATCCATGAAACATTTTAATGCAATAACAAAAGAATATATACCACGTAGTGATGGATACAGACAACGAGGTCAACAACCAGTATTAGGTAATGTAATTGTGAGGCATTTATACGAACCAGAGGAGTTGGAGGGTAGCAAAAGACGAGCTACTGACCCTATCTTGACTGTGACCACACATACAATTTCTAGCGTAGTTAGATCCACTGGAAGACCTACTAAAAACAGACTAGATTCTGCTGCCCCTCAACGTGGATTTGTGCGTGAACAATTGCAGGTAATTCCTGCAGATACACAATTACCACTGCGTTCACTTATGTAGAGTATCACCTCTGCGTCGATTACATTCAAGACAGGTCAGCATTACATTTTCACGTGTATGACCAAGATCACTATTAATTCTCTCTAAGGTAATTGTCTTGGATTATTATTCGAATATTGCCATAACATTATTGTTTTACAGCTTGCACACTGATTACTTTGTAGTTGTTTTATTGTCATAATAAATTCAGTATCAATATCAAAGTCACGCTTATTTATTTTGTCACATTGCTTATAAGTCGCTAATTTATTTCTTTATTACAGCGTCATTAGTAGTCTCCTAAGTTATCACGTAATCTATAATAACCCTATGTAGTTGAGTTATTCGTCTGACGCGAGATACTGCAGGATAGACTAAATTTGACCATTCGATCCGATCAGCTACAATCCAGATATTTGTGTCGGGGATAGTTAATCCCTGTGATGAATGAATCGTTATAGCGTATCCTAACTCCACAGTGATTTATCCATGTTCAATGCACTTTCAACAATATCAACAACGACCAAAACAATATCATTCAATATAAGATTTTGTACTCCGCCACCAAGAATTCAACTTCAGTATTCTGTAGTCGAGTATCTGCTGGTTATAACGTAATGGTACTGGTAGATGTGAAAACTTTTTCTTTATGTAACGTAAATAATTGTTTTGCAATTCTTCACGAACTATCTTTCTACTTGCGACTATCAAATCAGTTTGTCTTCATAAAGTCCAAATATCATTCATGGTATTTTCTTGAATTATTTTACGAATTATCTCACATTGTATTTTATCTGGCTGTAGCCTGTTTAATCTTTTAAACTCTTTTAGCTGCTCATCAATGGATCTATGGCCATCATCCATTTCCAAGTAATAATCTACATTATACTTTAGCCATTCATGTGGAGACTGCCAAGCAAATGGTGGTGGTTGACCATGATCGCCACACATAATCACAGCAGTATTCTTTTTCAATAACCAATCAAGAAATATTTTTAGTGTATCTAACGACAACGTGTCTATCGCATCCCATATAATATACATAGGTATATATTGTTCACCCATTCGCTTAATAGTCCATGTGTCTCCGCACCATATAAAGACAATAAGATTTGTGCATGATTTTACTTCTCGTTCCTTTATTTCTCTAGCAAGTGTATGTGTAAGTATCAAAATAATCATGTCTGAATGGTTGATCATAAATAATTTAATCGCACGAGTTGTTTTACCTGACCCTCCATACCCATTAAGATAAACAATCTTATGTCTAGTCACTGAATCATACACAGATGGTGCAGATGACTTTGATATTTGATTATTATTATTGTAACATATTTCCTTAATTTCAACTTCAGCAAATTCAGAATAACTAAGTATATTTTCTTGCTTTATCCTCCATGTTCCCCAATCACCATTACCGAGTAGCGGATTTAACAAATCCTTATATTTTTGTTAATATAAAATGAACTCGTAGTGACTCTAACAGCGTGACGAGGAAATCTATTTATCATCGACAGTATATTTATAGAAACATAATCTAGCATTCGAAGATCCTAAATGAGTAAACTGCGGTGAGTCGCCCTCACTATGGTCCCAATCTGGTCCAATCCAATACATAAGCATTACATCGGTTTATAAATGTGTTTTTCTCCGTTGTATCAACGATTATAAAATCTAGCTCAGCATCGTCCATAACTAATCTTGTACAGTGTCGTTTATAACCGTATGAACTGCCTTGAGTAAACTTACCGATTATATTTCTACCAAGATCTTTTGCGTGTTATTCATCGTGCTCCTCCCTGCATTTACGTATCTTATTAGAAATTTCAATAATGTCATCTTCGGCAAGATCAGAAAATTCTTTCCAGGCATCATCAATATTAGATCCATTCGGTTCTGGTAAACAAGCTTGCTTTTGTGGACTATAGAATATAATTTCGTCATTTACCCTCAACGATACTAAAATTCCAACATGAAGCATATATTTTAATAGCACTATTGGAGTCCAACATTTTTCTTCCAAACCAAACATAAGTAATCGAATGGAGATCTTCTGCGAACTCGAATGATTCTATACAGACAAAACCGGTTACGTCAAAGTATGGTAAGGGTCCGTTTATCGAAATTCTGGTCATTTCATGTGTAAGGTATCCGAGTCTGTCAAAGTATTTACAACATTCACCATAGCAAATAAAACTCCCAGGATAACATGCAGATATAGAGACAGATGTAACATCCTTATAATCGTATTCAGCATTCCATAATCCACAGTGTCCATATTTTATGCCACTTTTTTATATATCTTCAATAAATTCTGATCTTATCGGTTTCCATGAATTTTTCTCCTGAGCGAAATTGGCCGCAACCGATTTACGATAAAACAATCGTTCAGTAGTTGTTTAACTTTGATATCGTCAGAAGTATATTTCAGTGCAAGATTTCTCATTTCTTCTTAAAGACATTCTGTGCAGTAAATATCACCATTAGGTCGTACAAACTGATCATGACAAACGTCTTCCGAACTTTGAAATAACCAAACAGATACAGGGTCACTTTTACTGATATTTTTGATAAAATCAAATACATGACCATTATCAAATTTAACAACTCTGACTTGTGGTAATATTGTTACAGCATCAGTCCATGCATATGCATTATGATCAATAATCTTTATAGGGCTTTCATTCTTTATATATTTTGGTTTGTATAATATCTCTCCGGTTAGAGTTTTTACTGTTATTAGAAATCTTAATAAATTTTCTAGTTCAGCAACATCCTTAATAGATGCACCGGAATATTTAACCATCTCTGTCCATTTACATATTATTTTACGTCGTAAATCTGTTAAGCCACTACCAAGTATCGCATTTGTGAAATATTCTGTAATAAGTTCAGCTAAACAGTTTATTCTTGACTCTGACAGCTTCATCGGTTTGAGATCTGCAGCGTTAGGTTTGCCATTCAGAGGGTAAATTGTGTAGACAATAGCAGCTACTGAGTAGCCTCGGTCAAAATGTGGCTTATCAATACCAGTCTGTATTCCGGGCATAGATTTATTATATTTTTTATTAAAAAAAACATCTTTATCCCGACTGCATATGAACGGGATCTCTTTTATCACGAATCATCCAAATATTATAATCTGCCTTTACAATAAATTTTATCAAAATAAAATATTTTTGATTATCAAGGTGGTTAATAATTACTTTTCCTCGTTCATCATTCAGAATACTAACAGGAGATCCAATTCTTAAGGTGAACCACACATCAGCAGCACCATCGTCACGAAATTCCTTTTTGGATTCACGGATACGTTTAGTGATATCCGTGTTCGTTAAAGCTAGATCTTACATCGAAACATTAAATTTATATTCCGGTTGTCTGTCAAGATCAAATCTGACCAAGGAGGGTTCAATTGCAGATAATTCTTCCATTAATATAATTAAGACAAATATTCAAATATAATTTTATTATATTATATTCTATTATATATATATATATATATATATATATATATATATATATATATATATATATATATATATATAATGATTGAAAATAAGTGTGCTTGGTTGGAAATTGGACATATTACTTATTGTAATAAGCCGTGTGTAAACAATTACTGCGGAAATCATGTGCAGTGCATCAAACATGGAAGTACCGGACCAAAGCCATTTCTTCAGTTTGGTATTGGAGCTAGAGGATAGACGCATTTATGTGCACATTTTGGCAGTAAAAATATAGAAAATTGAAACGCTATTATGACAAAACATACCCCGACAGGTAAGTCTCCTATATAGACAGAAATGGATTACCTTGACAGATTTCAAAATAATGATATGGACAAATAATGTTTTGATATAAATGGAGCAAAACAATTTGTGAGACATCCAGTATATACAAATTCCAAGGCGTTACAAGATGGTGTGATCAGAAGCTGCAGATTTAAAAAAAAAACAGTAGGCACTATTGATAATAATGGATATTTGAGATTTAATATTGAAAAAACATCTATCACATAGGTTCGTGTTTGAGTGTTTTCATAGAGTTGTTAACGATGGGCTCGTAACTAATCACGTAAATTCAAACTCGAAAAATAATTCTATAGAGAATTTGCTAATTATTGCACAGCGTCAGAATTGTCAGGTTTGAAATTTCCCCTAAGACTCCTAAGTCGGTCATATCTACCAACACATGTACTGGTTGATTGACAAAATAGTTTTTAATTCTTTGAATGCAGCTGTCAGATGTTTTGATATGTGCATGCCTTCGGTAAAGTGTGTTGTAGATAGTACAACCAAGTCTACATATTCAATAAAAAAGGTCAATGGATTATATTTGAATACGTCTAATAACTGTGCACTCTGTACTCTGGACAATAAATAAATATTTTTTTTACTGTATATAGTTTGACTCTGTTAATCTTGCCAAGGGTTTTGTTTAGCCACAACTACAGATATGGGTCCGCCTTCACTGTCGCTGTCCTCAGTTTCACTGTCATATATCACATAATCAAATAACATAATCTTTCTCAATTGCATTATACAATTACCTATCATCTGTTTCCTTTCGTATTCAGGAGACAATGTACTTTTTATCTTTTCCATTGAAAGTGCAAGAAAAGCAGTTAGCTTAACCTGTATGTCGTTTACCATTACCAATGATTCTAACATAGAATTATAAATTGATTTCACGAATCGGTAATTGGAAGGTAATGTGTTTTATTTTGAAATGTTTTTCTGCTGTAATGTCTCAAAAGTGTAGTCATTGTCAGATATGATAGCATATATTTTCCACCTTGACTCATAAAAGATAGTAACTTATTTTCTTCAGATTTTGATGGAGTTAATACTGTCTTCCACAGTGAAAACTTCGTAAGAGTTACTCTACCAGCATTACCGGCGGGTATCCGTATTTCATCATTGTCTGTAGCCTTTCATACTAGTATGACTGTATATGTAGCTCCAAAAATAACCTTTCTGACATTTCTACAGAATCCAAAGATATGTGATAGCGGAACTGCACATGAAAACACTCTTCTATTTCCTTTTTACATCGCTCGACGTGATCTAAATCATACATTGAAATCTGGATCTACATTAATAATCATACCTTGTACATCCGCATTGGCGTTTCTAGCAAAGTGCTATGGTCGTCCTGTTTCATATTGTTGGTGCTCTGGAGAATAAGAAGTATTTTTTTACAAGCATCATTGATGGACCAGTTGATCTTGAAAAATCATCATTCCAAGGCTAAGTATTGTTGTAGCAATGTCAACATCTTTCTGAATTGATTCAATATTCTTTCCGACGATTATAAACGTAGCGATATCAAATAACGCCATAGTACATTTATTAACACAACTAAAGTTAACATCGGCATTATATATAGTATTATCTGCTCTTAATTTTTCACCCTCTACTCACATAAATGCTTCAGCGAGTAAGAAATATCTGTTTGTATCATGAACCTGAAGTTCAATTCTTCCACGTTGATCAGGAATTCTTGCGTCACAAAAATAATACTGATAATCACTTAGAATCATCTTTGAGTACCGGTTCGTCCATGTCGACTGCGGGATCACATATATGTTTGAGCATAATTTATTATAATTATTATCGTTTAAAACGATGACCATTTCGGGAAGTGAGACTACTTCCTGCTATGAGACTAGAGGTTATATTTCTTTTTCTTTTCTGATAAAGGCACATCAGCAAACTTCGCTAGTTTTTAATTAGCAACCTGATTTACCTTTTTACTAATATTTGCCAGCATTATTTCACTGCAAGATAATTTCACCGACTGAGGTCAGACCGCTAGAGTTCTGCATATTAGTCATGCTAGTCTATCTTTAATTGCTGAGAATGCTTTACTTGCAACATTACCAACAGCGCCTATACCTATTTCACGAACAACATCAATAGCTTTCATAACCAGTTGCTTTTGCAATTGGTATTGCTTTTGGGCTATCCTTCTAATACACCCTGAAGAAAGTTAATTAATTCATCTTCATATGTTTGTTTTGTATATCGGTATTCGAGAATTTATCACCCTGACCATGGATGGTACACGTTGAGTACTTTGGACTATCATTTTATTATAGTCATTATATTTAATTACATACTTAGTCGCTATAATAATCATTGGCGATTTCATTAATGAGAGACTGATACACATTAATATCCATGATACCGCCTGTAAATAATCTTTTACAAATATCTGCTGCTTTATTAATGATTTCTGGGAAATTATTACCAGCTCGTTTTCCGACTAAACAGAATTTCTAGTCATTCAACATCGGCAAGGACATTGTTAGGACACTGAGTAAGAAGACCAGTTCCTTGTGTGGTTAGGCCACTCCCAAAAGTGGTATCTGACGGCCAATATTCTCCTTCCTCAATTTTGTTGGTGCTGGTTGTGGTAGTGGTGGTAATAATTGAGGTAATTGTTTTGGTACAGGTGATTGTTGTGGTACTGGTGGCGCCACTGGTGATCTATACTGTGGCAATTGTGGTGATGATGATAATGGTGGTGGAAGTTCCAATATTCTTTGAGGATCTAGCTTTAATACCGATGTTGATTCAGGAACTGGCTGTGTTCTTTTTGTATATTTTCGTCTTGCTTTTCCTGCTTCTTCTTTTCTTGATTGAATTATTTCATTCATTGCCCTAACATAATTCTGATATAATGGATCATCATTTTTAACTCATTCAACATTCATATTTATGCCATATAATACTTTCTGTCATTGTTCGCCGATTCTAATATCTTTAGTGTATTCAGGTTTCTTAATTTACCTCTTTGTCTAAAATCATCCACAGCAAACTCAGCTAATTGATCTAGGTTTTTAATGTTGTTAAATACTTTAACAGTATCTTCATTAAATTTATTTAACAGTTCAGCAGTACCACTCGCTACAACACTCTTTTGTTTAGGGGCTGGTGCTTTAGCGTCTTCAAGTATTTCATGAATTGACTGAGCAGTAATTGCGGCAGGAAGTTCTCTTAGAATCATTTTTGTTTTCTTTGTTCTTTTGCTTTTTTCAGTCGCTTCAACTGTTTTCTCTAACAAAGGTTGAACACCTTTAGTGGTCTCAGTAATAGGTTTAAATAAATGTTTTGTATCCTCTTCAAATACAACTTGAGATTCCTGACGTGACTGTAGATGTAGTTTAACAGAATCACGAACAGGTAAATATTTTTCAATTGCCTCTAGTCTGTCTCGAGCTAATATAGCTGAATAGGGTTTTCCAATACTCATTATTAAATAATATTTATAAAAGATATTTAATTGAATTCAGTGTCGGTCGCAAGTAAAAAGCGCGATAACTCTTCTCTTCCTCTCTGCTGATTAATAGAGGATTTTCCTCCTTTCTGTTAATAACTATAATATGTATGTATGTATGTATGTATGTATGTATGTATGTATGTATGTATGTATGTATGTATGTATGTATGTATGTATGTATGTATGTATGTATGTAATTTATGTTGTTGTTGTTGTTGTTGTATGGTTTAACGCCATTTTTCAACACAAGATAGGCTATACATGGCGGCCAGTATTAATGGTGTGGGAAGAACCCCGGAAAACCCAGGGAAGAGCCACTGAACCCCTAGAAGCTACTGGCAGGCTTTCTCACTTACCCACGATAGCTTAGTCTGGACTCGGACTCACGGAGACAGAGGTGAGATTGCAGTGATCCTAAGCGGTCAGTGTTTTAGACCACTCGTGGACCCAGTAATTTATGTATGTCTGTAATGTTTGTATGTATGTATGTATGTATGTATGTATGTATGTATGTATGTATGTATGTATGTATGTATGTATGTATGTATGTATGTATGTATGTATGTATGTATGTATGTATGTAGGTAGGTAGGTAGGTAGGTAGGTAGGTAGGTAGGTAGGTAGGTAGGTAGGTTGGTAGGTATGTAATGTAATGAAATTTATCAAAAATAATCAGTAGCATCCTAAGTAGTTACCTTTCACGGGACCCCTTGATAGATTGTGTGTTTTTCATGGGGTCCTTACATTGTCGTCTCTCTTTTGACTATTATGTAACACCCTTATGTTCGGTTTCTTTTTAGCTAACATTGTTTTTTTTAATGTTTCTTTGGGGATCCTTCAATGGGGTAGAGAGCCGAGGCATGCTACTGATTATTTTAGGGGTAGGGGCATCTTGGATAGACACACCACCCAGCGAATTTGTAATCCACGAAAGCGAAATATTAGAAATTCAGAGGTTTCGATAATAAAAAAAACACCGAATCCTCACAGGTTTGTGCAAAAAACGCACTCAACAAGTGGCGACGTAGTGAGAGATTTATCGAAACAGGAGGCGCGTGTCGACGTAGTGAAAGATTTATGGAAACTGGAGGCGCGGCCTCCTTCCCCAACCTAATAAAATTTGGCAACCCCTGGACCAATACTCACACCTGAGAGCCATGAGAGTCGAACCGCAGAAGTTTAGTACCAGAATTCCAACATTCTACCACTGAGCTATCGCAATCGACTATCAATATACGTTTCAGAATTTATTATATGGTTATCACACAATACAATTAGATCTCTGATTTTATAAATAAATAAATATTTATAATTTTATTAAGATATATAACCATTTATATGTATGAACCGATTAAAATATATCACCATTTGTATATATAAAATAAAATAATTTAAAATTACAAGCATGAAGACAGAAATAACCGCTGCGCACAAATACATGGACAATCCATAAAAAATTCCGCAAGTGCACAAGCTGTTCTGTTGGAAAGCCTAGATGTATATGCATAATGGGGAGGTTTCAATTCCTTCTTTAGCCCTGATAAATCTAATATTTGCTTCTTATGACCCTTAAATTAGGAGTGCTATACAGTCTAAAACTAACATATATCACCGTTTGTATGGTTAAAACGAAATAATTGAAAATTACAGACGAAGACGGAAATAACCGCTGCGTCATAGAAATTCGATAAGCATAGGTTTATATGTGCAAGCCGCTCTGTTTTAAAGCCTATAGCGAACATATACATATATAACTAACTCACTATGTACAGTTAGGTTATAGGGTTAATTGTAGTAGCGACTGTTATACTATGGGAAAAACTGAAACCTTGTTTTTATATTACGATATGTGTCCTACGTTTACAGTGGAAATTAGCAAACTTACAGCGATTCAATTAATCAGACAGACGGATACATTTAGTTGATGAAAATGCATTGGGCAGGGGAAATCATCGTTTAGTGTCTTCTGTGGAGTTACCTCGCTTTATATATGCAAGACCTGGTCTGGATAAAATCTTTGTTAATCCACAGCGGCAGAGGGGTGGGGGCAGAAAAACAACAACTGAGTGCCTCTTTGCAAGTAAACAAAATTGTGAAAAAATACGTCAATAAAAGGGTAACAAAACTGCGCTAACCTCCTGTAACATTATACATGTGTAACTGACCAATCAGCACTCTCTGTGTATGAGTCATAGTTCCACTGGTACTATCTACAGGCAACTGCCTCTCTGATAACTCTCGGTGTTAAGACTTCACAGTAGTCACTTGTATATATTAAAGTTATTGATAGTTAGAACACGGCGTCTCATATTATGTTTTAACACAATAACACAACATGGTGTCAGAAGTGGGATATCATGGTTGGAATGGGATATTATGGTTGGAATAGCACATGGATCGTAAATGGATATCTTGAAACAAAAACTTTACAATCCACGGAAGATTTTTCAAGAATTTAAAACCATTGAAACGTTGAAAATTCTGCATACGAATTTAATACCACTGAAATGGATCTTTCCGGCGTGCCAACCCCTACCATGGACTGGGACAATTCTAATCTTACCACATCATGGGCTAAATTCCAACAACACTGTGAAATAATATTTAACGGACCAATGAGTAGGAGAAGTGATGCTGTCAAAGCCAACTACATTCTACTTTGGGTAGGCGACAAAGGTAGAGATATTTTTAACACATGGACTCTGACAGAGGAAGAAAAAAAGGACCCATCAACGCTATTTACAAAATTCAAACATCACGTGCAACCAAAATTAAATCCGGTCTTTACAAGATTTAAATTTAACAATGAAATTCAAGGCTCCAGGACAATAGACCAATATGTGACTCCATTAAAACTCTTAGCCAAGGACTGTCTCTTCAAAGACGAAGACGACATGATTCGCGATAGAATTGTTTTCAGGGTATCGTCATTAAGGATACGACAAAAACTGATCAACGAAGGTGAAAAGTTGACGTTGGAAAGGGCTATTAACATTGGCCAAAGCCATGAATATGCCCAGGAGCAGTTACAGACCATGTCTGCATCAGCCAGACCAGAAGTACATGCGACAATTCAAAGACAGGCCAAGAAAAAAGAACTACAGCTGAAGAAGAAATGGACCACGTCTTCCAGACGAAGCGTAAACGCGACCTGTGCACACTGCGGATACAAAACACATTCAAGCCAGGAAAAGTGCCCTGCGAATGGAAAGACTTGCAATAAGTGTCATAAACTCAATCACTTTGAGAAAGTCTGTAGATCAAAAACGGTCAGTGTGATTAACAATGAATTTCAAAACCAGGATTTATTTATTGACAGTGTAAAAAAGGATATAGTTGCTAATGGACAGGCATATGCGGTGATGGAGGTAGTAACTAATTTATTTTCTATTGATTTTAAATTGGATACTGGCTCCCAAGTTAACATCATACCCTCGCATTTATTCCAAAAGCTAGGCATAAAACATCCTCTTAAATCTACATTAAACATACTATCTGCATATAACGGCAAATTATTGAACACAATGGGTACAGTCAATCTCACATGTAAACGCACTGAACATACACATTAACTCGAGTTCTAAATTGTTAAAACGAGAGCACCACCTATACTTGGCTTACAGTCTTGTATGGAGTTAGGCTTAGTTAAATTTACATACTCTGTTCAGACACAGATGTCAGATTTACATTGTAACAAGAGTACACCCCTCTCTAAGGCGGTTGTTCTCAAGGAATATGCCGAAGTATTCAACGGTATAGGTCTTTTACCTGGGGAATGTACCATACACATCGACCCCAAAGCCATACCTGTAGTGCACCCTCCGCGGCGAGTACATGTTGCACTTCAAGACAGACTCAAAACTGAACTTGATCGCATGGAAAATGAAAATATCATTGCCCCAGTTACATCACCTACAGCATGGGTAAATTCTATGGTTGTTGTCGAAAAGCAATCGGGTAAACTAAGGATATGTCTCGACCCACAAGACCTTAACAGGGCAATTTTGCGTCCTCATTACCCTATGCGCACATTATATGATATCCTACCCCAATTATCAGGTGCAAAATACTTCACCAAATTGGATGCACGGTCAGGATATTGGGCAATAAAACTGTCACGTGACTCTTCATACCTCACAACTTTCAACACCCCTCACGGCAGTTTCCGTTTCTTGCGTCTCCCATTTGGTTTGAAATCATCTCAAGATGAATTCCAAAGGCAGATCGATGAGAGTTTTGAAGGTTTAAGTGGTATTGTTTCGATTTGTGACGATATACTAGTATTTGGACGCACACGCGACGAACATGATACTAACTTGAGAAATATTCTCAAACGTTCCCTCGAAAAAGGAATCCGGCTAAATGAGGAAAAACTAGAAGTTGGCGTCACAGAAGTTCAGTACTTCGGGCACATTCTGCCAGCAGAAGGTCTCAAACCCGACCCTGCCAAAGTAGCAGCGGTAAGAGAAATGGAACCCCCTCGTGACCGCGCGGAGTTAGAAACCATTCTTGGCATGGTTAACTACTTGTCCAAATTTGCCCCCAAATTGGCAGAGGTCACAAGTCCACGAAGACAACTGTTAGCGAAAGACGTAAAGTTTTCATGGGACTCTCCTCAAATAGACGCATTTCAAAAGGTCAAAGACATAATTACTATAAGCCCTGGACCTGTTCTGTCCTATTTTGACCCTAAGAAACCACTGACTTTGCAAGTTGACGCATCAAAATATGGGCTGGGTGCCGCCTTAATGCAAGATGATAAGCCCGTGGCTTATGCATCAAAATCCTTGACCACAACTGAGATTAATTACGCTCAGATAGAGAAAGAACTTTTTGTTATACTGTTCGGATGCAAATGATTTCATCAATATGTATACGCGAGAAAGGTATACGTTCAAACTGACCACCTTCCACTTGTCTCCATAATGAAAAAGCCCCTCTATGCAGCCCCACCTCGACTACAACGCATGCTTTTGCAACTACAGCGTTACGACCTTGAGGTAAAACATTACCAAGGTAAGAACATACTCGTAGCAGATACACTCTCCCGTAAGTTCTCATCGGATACATACCCTATCTTATCTGACGGTATAGATATGCAGGTGCATATTGCGTTATCAGCATTACCTGTATCGGATCGTAAGAAGGAAGAAATTCAATCTCTCACTGAACAAGATCCCCAGATGGTCATACTGAAACAGGTCATAAGTGAAGGTTGGCCTGAAAAGAGGTCAAGCTGTCAATCAGAGATAATCGACTATTGGAATTGTAGAGATACACTTTCAGTTGTAGATGGGTTAATCTTAAAAGGCCACAAAATAGTCATACCACAAGCCCTCAGGCGTAAAATGCTAGAAACTCTACATTCAGGACATTTAGGTATTGAAAAGTGTCTGAAAAGAGCCAGAGATGTTTTGTTTTGGCCAAGAATCTCAGCCAACAATTCCGATTTGGTGTCAAAATGCTTTATCTGCTTAGAGCGCAGAAGCTCTAACCAAAAGGAACCTCTCATTAATCATGACGTCCCTGAATATCCATGGCAAAAAGTCGCCACAGACCTATTCACATGGGATTAATAAACACTCTTTAGCTCAAAACGTTGCACTGTTAGCAATCACATGAAAAGCATTTTCGCGCGCTTTGGAATACCAGAAGTCGTTGTCAGCGACAATCAAACATGCTATTCTTCCCGCGAGTTCGCAAGCTTCGCGAAAGAAAGGGACTTTAAACACGTGACATCGAGTCCCACATACCCTCAGTCAAACGGCCTAGCAGAGAAAACAGTTCAAACTGTAAAGATAATTCTCTCAAAAGCAAAAGCCGACGGCAGAGAACCACTTATAGGCATATTAGAGTACCGAGCCACTGCTCTTGATATCGGGTTCTCACCAGCAGAATTGTTGATAGAGAGACAGCTTAGATCAATTCTCCCAACAACCCGCGAAAAATTAATTCCAAAAACACCTATCACCGATGAGGTCAAAAAGAAAATTACACTTTGTAAGAGGAAAACTAAGAATTATTATGACAAAAACGCAAAACCACTAAAACCACTTAAGGAAGTGGAATCAGCCCGAGTGCAATTGAAAGGTCAAAAATGGGAACCTGCCGTAGTAGTAAGAAAACACAGCGAAAGGTCATATACAGTTCGCACCAAAGATGGTACCATTTATCGTCGTAATAGACGATTACTCATGAAAACTAATAAAACACCACTACCGCCCTCCCCTCAGATTGAACACACATCTTGTACAGTTGCATCACCACTCCCCGCAAATGCCAGTAAATCAATTTTAAAGTCAATGGAATCTAAATGTTTCAGCCAAAGTACGCCTGAGCCTGACGCAACGGTCTCATGGGTTCGTCCGCAAGGCGGATGTTACACACGTTCTGGGAGGCTAGTGAAACCAAAGATAAGAGTGTCAGTATAATATCAGTTCCAAAAACCTGGACATAACCTGGATATGAAACAACTGTGAAATCTGACACTCACAGATAAGAGAGACTCGGCTAATAGAACACTCATTAGTGTAGCACATTGTATGGTTTTGTTGATAAACACTGACGGTGATTTAAAATAAGGACCATCAGTTTACATTAAATATCTATCAAACAAGCAATACGATTTCTTAAAAATGTATAATGCATTTGCAGTCTGTCTCAGACATGTGTACGTAGTTAATTGTAATCATTGATATCAAAGACGCGCTTAATTCTGATATGTTAATTATAATGGCTTATGATTCATTTAGTTTGTTAAAAGTTTTATTAAAACGTTTTCATTGTAAGAAGAGAGATGTAACATTATACATGTGTAACTGACCAATCAGCACTCTCTGTATATGAGTCATAGTTCCACTGGTACTATCTACAGGCAACTGCCTTTCTGATAACTCTCGGTGTTAAGACTTCACAGTAGTCACTTGTATATATTAAAGTTATTGATAGTTAGAACACGGCGTCTCATATTATGTTTTAACACAATAACACAACACCTCCTTACTTTATTCAGGCGGTTTATTACCGGTTCTTAACCATATGGAAATAAAATAGAGACTGGTTTAATATTATGGACCTATTCTTTATTCAGCCAGTTGCAGCAACCTTTATTAGGTAAGGGCTCGAGTAAAAAGTTATAGGGTTCCCCGCCCCCCCCCCCCGCTGCAAGTTAACTATTTAGTGACTTCCAACACATACAAAAAAACTTTACTAATGTACATTACATATTTATGTAATTGAACAAAAAAGAAAACAGAACAAATCTTCATATTTACTAAAGATTTTGGTAAAGTTATGCAATTAACGTATTTTCCACTTGCCGATACCTAGGGATAATCCAACGAAGCTGTATAAGGATAAAGATTTGTCAATATGCACCTCGTCAGGTGATATCCGTTAATATCCGCAAAGCTACACAGAATTGCATCACAAGCTGCATATCGTGTCGCACTAATGAGATTGTGAGATCTACTGCATTAAGATGCAAAGCAAGATGGACAATAACTCAAAACATTGCTGGTACCAAGGTAAGTTGTCAATATGCACAACATCAGGTAATGACCAATATATTAATACCAAGTTAGAAATCCATAAGCAAGGACAAGACTTGGCTGTCAAACTCACGATTGAAGCATTGATTTAACCCGTAATCTTTAAACTGTGTTCAAATGGTCGACCCAGAGCGTTGCTGATCATCTCCCCTTCGATCTAACGTTTAAAGTCTACAACGGGTTAATCCAATGGAATAATAATTTGGTTAGCAAAACACAAGCAGTATCTCGTTAAAGTTCAACGTCGTGGCCAAAACATAACTTGCTCGCATGCTTATAAATCAATACATGGGAAAAGTGGTCGTATAGTAACACCAAAGAGCCGCGCCTTTACATTAGAGTTATGAACAAGCGCAACAGCCCCTGAAACATCAACCTCCACACTCACGCTAAAAGTATTAATGCAGCAATTATATTTTATGAGGCGTCAATGCAAGCCGCTGATTTAGCACGCAACACTGGTCATTTATGCAATCCCTATGTCAAAACCTTGTCTGTGACAAGCAATTGTATTCCAAATCATATATATTATATAATGGCTTGGCATGATACCAGCAATGGGAATAGGTCCTTAAATAATGGCAAAGACACAAAGCTTTCACCATAAATATAATTTAATTTTGTGCCAAACAAATTTGCCTTTGTCATCAACCTGAGGTCACACACACTCTCCAAGGAGCAGTGATGTGATGTGATTATAATTTTTAACGTAGCTTTAACAATGTTTCAGTCATATCGCTTAGATGTCTCCATTGTGGATGTTTATAGATATGTCTACCATTGGAGCATCATGTCGTAGACATGTAGCATGATATCTCTCCCAGTCACATTATCCCGACACCAGGCTTACCAGTCCTAACACTAACCTCTTAATGCTGAGCGTCAAGTGAGGCAGCTGTTAATACCATTTTTAAACGTCTTTGTATGATTAGACAGGGGATCGTACCTACGACCTTCCGCATCTAAGGCGGACGTTCTAACCACTAGGCCACCGAAGCGATTCCAAGGAACAGAAAGATGCCTTAAAAATAATATCGAAAGCGCTAAACCGCAAAATTTCAAAACGAACAACTCAAGCAACCTTTGTGTTTAACGCGTAAATATACATTTTCATGAATGCTTAGCTCTATATTCAAAATATCCAGCTTGTGTAAGCCATTAGGTAACTTGTTCTTGAGTGGGAGTTTTGTCGCTTTCGGCCTGGGCTGTGGAAAGGCGATCTATTGGCCGTGGATTCACTGCCAAACATACAAAGAAGCATTTGCGATCGACCAATATGGCCATAATCTAAATGACCTGCTTGTGAGCTTACTGCAACATTTGAGGAAACAACCACACATTTTCGTTCACAAGTGCGATTTGTTTATGGCGTTTTCTACCCCAATTACGAATACTTATTTATTGACACGCTGAGATAAAGATGATATATTGTACACCTTCATTTTGGGATACACTACAGCACACATACTAATCAGTGTTCCACCCGCACGTTTCCATCTCCATAACTTAATTGTGTGGACACCTCAAGACCTAGCATATTTCGAAGAGTTCGAGCGATCCTTACCATGGGTCGAGATATTTGTTGTCCTTTTTAAGTATACAGAATGTGGTACATTTGTTGAGCGCGTGCTTTTATCCATTCATATGATTCATTCGTTAGGACTGGCTTCCTTCCTTGGATGAAGCTTAGTATTAACCCCTGTTATTTGTTCAAAATGTATGAGGAAAAAAGATTTGGCGGAAAATACAATATTTATTATTTTGTACTGTGTGCTAGCCATGGTTAAACACACTCTCTGATCTCGGCACACGGTCACTGAATATATTAGTATAATTCGTTCATTTATTAATTTATGAATTCATCCATTCTTTCATCGCTTTGAAATGCCTGTGAACTCATGGGGGATGAATAAGTTATTAAATTCCTGTTAGTACGTGCTAAGAAAGAAGAACCCTCAGTGTTATCCTGATATACGGTCATACTTGAAAATCATTATTGAGGAAAGTGAAGTGATTTACTCTCTTATACAAATAAGTTTTTAAAACTTTATTTGCAATGATTGTCTGTATTACATGTGTACTTAATGCTCACATGTATTTGTACACTTTATCTCCCGTTGCCCTTCGTCATTTAAATCAACTATTATACCCTTAATTTCTGATATTCATATGCGAACCCGTCCTCATTGCTTAAGGTCATGATAGCACAGCTTGTCGTTATTTTCACCTCTTTCTTGAAGGATATACGCTCTTCCCCTTTGTTTCATTTGAACTTGTTATCAATTATATTGAATCAACCGATTTAACAAATACAACTCTTTTTTGGCAATTCAATATTTGTTACGTTTTCATTTAGATTTAATTGCCCAGATTGCCTATATTTGCAATTGCAATACATACATACATACATACATACATACATACATACATACATACATACATACATACATACATACATACATACATACATACATACATACATACATACATACATACATACATACATCAACGAGTTTTCGGATGGATGTAATGAACGATCTTGGGATTGCTATATATCCATCCGACAAAACGATTTCATATTTTCCCATACAAATGCATAAACCTTTCTACTATATTTTCATTTCCGTGCTCTACCAAAGTCATTAGTACAACAGCAACAACAATAATGCGCACATAACTCCACCCAGATGAATTTAAATATAGTCTCGTGCTAAACATCTTTTTCGAAAGAAAATGGCGTTTTGATCTACTTAAATCGAAATGCTCAGTCATATTATGAATGAATGAGCATTGCAAAAAGGTTTACATTTGGTCTGTAATGAATAATTTTAGTATTGTGTCGATTTTATTAAATTTAGTGATTATTGACTGGATTTATATTTGTTTGAAATCTCCCATCCACCCCCACGCCTTTTGTATGTGTTGGGAAATGAGAATTTAAAAGTGTAGAATCTTGTTTTTGTTTGATGCACAGTACCTAGGCAGATGCAATCTAAACCTTACCTCTCTATGCAATTGGCTGCGTACTCTTTTCAATGTATACACTGGAATATCATGTTCTTCTTTCGTTTTTCGAACAAATAGCAATGTCGTCCAGGACCTTCTGATGATTTTTGGTGAGCATAGATGACAAATTAGCAACAAACGAATACGGACGTGCAAAACTTAACTACTACATGAACTTTTCGCTACGCTGTCAAATTATCTATGAAAGTAATATAATGTAACATGTACAATTTTACGCTAGACACTGTCAAAATCTATGCAAGTAATTATATGTATTAACCATGTACATCTGACATGGTATCAAAACGAAACGCAATTAATATTCTTTGCATTGGTCACATCTTGCATAGAAAGAAAAAAAAAAAACATTTTTTAAAATCGGATGTCACCTTCATGCAAAGATCAGTGTTGAACTGTTTGTACGAACGGGAAGCTTAATCAGAATTTCACTGTATTGTGAGCCATGGTACGCACAATAGGAACTTTGCGTGCAGATAGATGTTTCGTTATTTAGCCATGTATCGCTTATTCCTATGAAACTATAAAACTAGTTTGCAGTTTTCAAAGCTCCACCTACACCATCCTGGTACTCAGCAAATCCTCTTGACGGATTCTCTTACTTTGTATTCGCGTGGATTGTTTTCAAGGACTTCCACCGATGTTTGGAACAATGCAAAAATACAACTAGATTTCTTTATTATAAAAGGAAATTATATTGAAACGTGTATTTTATTTAGGATCAATCATATGGCATGAAGTCTTTTAGGGTACATCATATGCCACTTAAATATCTTGTTCAGGTGGCATATTAATAATTAGATTTCAAGATGGATATTGTTGATGGTTAAATCAAAATTAATTTAAACCAAATATGTTTAATTATTTTGGTTACTATTCTCAAATCAAAGGCTTCAAAAATTCCATATCGTTATGACTATGAGCAAGATTTTTGAGGTGCCTCAATGGTAGCCATTTTGCATGAAAAGAGATTTTCATTATGACTTCCATGACTGCCATGTTAGACAGATAATCTGCACTATGTTATGCTAATTTCATAACATGAAAATTTTCATTGAAGCCCAATACTAATACCACTCTCCATTAACGAAAAAATATATGTCTAGGATCACCATCAGAGCGGATATTTCGGCGATCATGATGTACATGATTTGACGCCATTTGCATTCAGAATCATCTGTAATTACTTCCATTGAAGAAATCATAGTTTGCCATCAGGATGTCTCTTGCATCTCAGCAACTGAGCATTTGTAAGCAATCATCTGGGTATATTGTAAAACAAAATCTGTTTTTTTTTTCATTTATATCTTGCTAATGGAAGTTACAGGCTAGTAAACATCTCAAACTTAAAATATTCCTTTGAAATCAAAACTACTTAAGATCTGTTTGAAATCTCCCATCAACCCCCATGCCTTTTGTATGTGTTGGGAAATGAGAATTTAAAAGTGTAGAATCTTGTTTTTGTTTGATGCACAGTACCTAGGCAGATGCAATCTAAACCTTTCCTCTCTACGCAATTGGCTGCGTTTATAACAGGAATAGGTATAGAGGAAAACATAAACTGCAGCATAAATTTTTAAACATAAAATATTCACATTTACTGTTGATGATAGTTAATAAATCTTGTCCATGTGTAGATTTATTTAGTGCTATTAATAAGCATTTACAGAAAATACAGATCATGGTTAATGTTCATTTCAAAATTTAGAGTAAATATACATAATTACTTCCAGTTTTCTCTCAGAGAATACCTCAACAACTCAAATATAATAACTATAGGCTGTATGCATAGATGAATCAAGTAATTTTAAGCAATTTCAAAAGTTTAAATAACGGTTAGACATTTTGCTTGTAACAAATTACAGTGCGCATGTACCTTTCTGTATAAAAATAGAATCTGCAAATTCTTGTTCACGTCATTGGAGAAATTTCCTGTGGGGCATACTGAGCACAACTGTTAACATGTTGCATTTTAACTGCATAAACTATTATTTCAAGACAATATTTTTCAAATTACACGCTATCACCAGTCATGATTCTACTGTCTTGCTGAAAATTACTCCCAGTGACTAATGTAGACTACTATAACATAAATGTGAGACCGAAATGCTAATGAATTTACTAGTTCAAAACAATTAGGCTCACTCTTTTTCAATGTATTATATATTGGAATATTCAATGTTTCATTACTTTCGTTTTTTACTGAACAAAATTAAGAATATTCCTCCAGGACCCTTCTGTAGTGGATTTTTGGGTGAGCCATATACAGAAAAATCTTAGCAACACAAATGCAAATACTTAACGTTGCAAAATTAATTCTTAACAATGATACATTCTGAGCATAGACGCTGTCAAAATACGTATGAAAGTAAAATTAATTGTTAACATTGATACATTTTACGCATAGACACTGTCAAAATACATATGAAAGTAAAATTAATTGTTAACATTGATACATTCTGAGCATAGAGACTATCAAAAACGTAACAACGCAAAAATAATTCTTAACATTGATACATTCTGGGCATAGAAACTGTCAAAATACGTATGAAAGCAAATTTAATTCTTGTCATTGATATATTCTGGGCATAGATGCTGTCAAAATACGTATGAAAGCAAAATATAAATTCTTAACATTCATACCTTCTGAGCATAAAGACTACCAAAAACGTATCAAAGCAAACTTAATTCTTAACATTGATACATTCTGGGCATAGACGCTGTCAAAATACGTATTAAAGCAAAATTAATTCTTAACATTCATACATTCTGAGCATAAAGACTACCAAAAACGTATCAAAGCAAACTTAATTCTTAACATTGATACATTCTGGGCATAGAAACTGTCAAAATACGTATGAAAGCAAAATTAATTCTTAACATTCATACATTCTGAGCATATAGACTATCAAAATACGTATCAAAGCAAACTTAATTCTTAACATTGATACATTCTGGGCATAGACGCTGTCAAAATCAAGAGATGATCACACTTACTTGAAAGCATCCACAACTGTGCCGTTGTAGTCTGTATTATTTCTATATACCACATCCATCTTAAGAAATAGAGGAAAGTAAAATAAACACATGAAAAGTTTGCATTCATATCATGGCGACTAAAAGCAATGCTTAACCAGATGAATAACTGGACGGCTTTCAAAGGGACCAGGCAGATCAAACATTCGCGTACAACTAACATTTGAAGACACGTTCTTCAGAAGATGTTTACTCACTTGCATCTGTTTATGAATGTATCACCTATGTGTCCGACCTAAAACATAGACATTCAACATCATTGACAAGGCTGCCTCTGCCACTGCCACTGCCACTGTTGCCACTTAATAAGTGACACCTACTATATGTGAAATAACCTTTGAAATGTGTGTGAATTAATGATAGAGACACTGCTTAAAAGTGTGGTAGAGACACTGTATTTAAAAATTAATAAAGGCAGTGTTTAAAAGTGTGATAGAGACAATGTTTAAAAGTGTAATAAAGACGCTGCTTTAAAGGTGTGATAGAGGTGCGCCGTTTAAAAGTGATAGACAGCGTATTTATCGTGTAATAGAGATAGTGTTTAAAAGTATGATGAAGACACTGTTTTAAAGTATAATAGAGACATTGTGTTTAAAGATGTGATGGAGACACTGTGTACAAAAGTGTAACAGAGACACTGTGTTTAAAATTGTAATAGAGACACTGTTTTAAAGTGTAATAGAGAAACAGTTTAAACGTGTAATAGTGACACTGTGTTTAAAAGTGTGTGTTCATCATCATAAAAAATTGCAACATTTAGAGCAGTAGAAAATAGATGGGAATAGATTTCATTCAAAACTACTAATCTGCCTACCAAACCACAACAATTTGTGAACAAAATCAGATAAGTTGTAACACTTTTTGATTTAGATTGTGTCCCAATACCCTCAAAAAAAGGATTGTAAAAATTCATATTTGACTCATTGAAAAAGACATACAAAGACGTTCTTTATTTCAGGCTGCTAAAGAGCCACTAACAAAGTGACTACCATAATTTCACAGGGTTAATCATTTCCATTTGTTTGCAATAGTCGGTGATGTGTTCTTTATATCATTCTTCTTCGAAATGAAGAAATTGATATCTAAAGTGAGGAAAACGTTCATTATGGAATGTCGTAATATGACAACGTCAAAAATCAGTGCATATACCTCAACGGAAAATAAATCATAACCACTTTATATGGTTATGTGATATTCGATAAAAGTCAGAATATAGATATTAAAGTGGCAATACTGTAAGACAAGACTGGTTTTGAATTTCCATGAATTCACTATAGGATACGATCTTTAAAACATTGTGCCTTGAAACCATATGACAACCATAGTTGATAAACGATCGGTAACATTTTCAGAAACTCTATTTTATATGACATTTAATGGTGAAACTCCATGTCAGTATGCGCATCCATTAGGGATTAGAAGTCCGAAAAGATTGTCATATAAAAAAATGAATATAATCCATTTTGAGGTAGGCCGAAGGAGATTTTTAAGGATGTTTTAGTGACAAGTCATGCTCTCTCGACCATCTGTTCACGAGAAGTCATAAGAATAATTTTAGGATAGTCAGCATGATGGTGACAATGAATGCTTGACAAGGACTAGTAAATGAAAGGCGTGATGTAATAAGCAATCTTTAGTAAACAATGTTGTGAATAGATCCAGTTGTGGCAGTGGCAAAACTGCTGAACGTCCAAGGTCAACTATACTTATGTAGGACCAGCTAGACCGTATGATGATCTCGATATAATCTACCAATAGTTTAGGAGGAATAGCAATAGCAAACCTGTTCTACAAAAACACTTGATGGAAATAAAATACCACTAATGTTAACAAATATTTACTAATTTGTTACAACAGTTTCCAATCCTGACTTTATTGGAGATACAGTAAGTTGTTTTCTGGTCTAAAAAGTTTAGGAGGAGAAGTTATCTGTATGTAAAATTAAAGATAAAAATGATTCATGCAATATTAAACTGATCATAATAGATTACTGAGATATGTAAATTTCGAAGGTATATTACAAACAGTATACATTACAAGATCAGTATTTTCTAAAGCAGTGTTCATGTCTGATTGTTAATGGGTCTACAATGGGCACTGATACCTGACGTGCTGCTTGGGAATAGGATATAGGAGATCTAGTGATTGGGAAAGAGACATAGAAGCATCCTTCTGCGAGCATTTTGATCAATTAGGAATAGCACTGACAAGCAAAGTGGCATTCATGCCTAATTTTGCATCCCCTGGAGATAAAAAATTCATTAAAAATAGGACATGAACTAGGATATGTAGAGGCTAATGTACTACCTGTGACAAAATGTCTGCCGATTAGATTCTCAGTCAACCCGCATTCATCTCCTTGTTATAATGCTAGGAAATGAATCTTTTACGTGTATATATTCACTGATTTGTTGTTCTAAAACACTAAAAGACCCATTTGCACTTGGATTGGAGCCTTAGTTTTTCAGTTCCCAAAGATATTCCAATCTCTTCTTTCTACTAGCAATTAAATAAAAGTGGTCAGATAAAATATTAATGTGGTTAGAATATACATTATGTGTTAGAGTGCTACTTTGTAATTATTTAATATTTTGGAAAAATAATATTTCTGACTGATCAAAACGCACTTTCCATCAAAAAAACCTTTTTTTTAGAAGGGCATCGTTTACATGATATGATTAAGCTTACAGTAAGAGACTTATGAATTTTAACACTGCAATATATATGCAGCTTCGCCAACATAGAAATAAGATTGTCTGAGTTGGCAATACGTGTGTTTTCATTCCTAAACATGTACATAAAAAATGTATTGTTATCATACAAATTGTCTTAAACAGTTTCAATTACTTACGGAAATTTAAAATCAGTGTTACCGTTCGCTACTAAAGAACCAACTCGACGCTCTTGATGCTCTTTCTCGTTATTGTCAGCTTGGTTTTATATGTTTCTTTAATCCAACATAACGAGATTTGTTTGACACCGATTTAAATAAAAGTTCAGTAATGAATTATGCTGTGATTTCTTTTATCTTCCCTTCCTTTCTTGTTACTGTGAACATTTTAAATTATGTATGTATTTATGATAAAAAGCTATATATGTAAGGCTGAAATTATCCAAATGGCGAGTGAGTACAGTAGACTATCATATTTTACAATATCCAGTTCAAGAAGAACTCAGACGCAAACAGCTTGATCCACGACTCTATGCCTGTTATACCAACAAAAGGTTCACAATCGTTCAGTTAATCTCTAACAATAATAATTAAGCGGGATGGATCTACAAAGCAAACTTAAACGTAGCATCTTACGCTGTTGCAATTAACTGGGCTTCTACATGGAAAATAGAGTTGTAGCAATAGTTTGCCAACCTTACAGACTAGTCAATTTCACATTCGCCTTTGACCATTTCATAGAGAGATGCAAGATCTCTATACACGAAAACATTTAGCATGTACAAACCGAAAAGAATCCCTTGCAATTTACCGATATAGTTAGGATGAAGCTGATGGACGTTTTATTACAAGTTTATAAGCTGTGCAGTTCATTCCTTTACCAGCAACAGATGTGCTTTTGGACCCCCTTTGTATGCAAGTTATCCAATTAGTTACTACTGCACACAAAATAAATGTCTGTCTTAATATTCTGATACAAAATAACAGGTGGTCTTCCAAAAAATGATATTGTAAATCAATCTTAAGCGAATTTCTACGCATAATTTCAAAAATGGTGTTATTTCTAAAATAATTACATTCTGAGATTCCCGTCCTTTTTAAAAATTTATTTACGGAAATTTTATCCTAACAACTTCATAAAACGATTTCCTGAGATAATATATTTTATATCTTCAGCAGAAAAGACATTTTCCCATAAAGTGTGTTATAATGAATCTTAATAGTGTTATGATGATTTGAGAAAAAATTATAAAAAAATAACAGAAGTGAACAATTTGCATCTGGACAACCCCTTGATCGCTCAGTTCCATGCCATCTGTCTTACATTTTATTGCTTCAATTAAGAAAGCAAATCAGACAATTTATCAGCAAATGTTCTATGGCCATCAGTGTCTCGCTTAAGATCGAAAGCTAATGCTAACGACAATCTCGGGCTTGTACAAAGTTTAGTACTAAGCGTTATCACAAAATGTTAATATTGTTGATGCCTATGCGGCCATTATAACCATCAAAGCTGCTGCCGCTACCGACACTGCTAGAAAAGTGATATCTCTGTCTCCTCATATGAATGCACTTAAGATAAAAATCTATTAAATTTCAACAGACATCAATCAAATCTTACAGCTGATGTAAAGTTGTAGGCTTTCTCTATTGAAAAATTGGAGTTCAGATCTTTAAGATTTTCATTCCAATCCTGTTCAATCCTAACTTCCCCTTGGAATGTCTTCATTTTGGAAACTGTTAGAGAAAACATAAAGTCTTTTTCAGTATGACCTACCGTCATAGTTAAATATAAACTGATGTAACATATACTAAACGCAGGTATTCTATTGAACTCGATATATTGTGTGATTAGCATTAAGATGATTAGGTTTCGCTGTCTTTTTCAGCGATAGCGAGACAGAAATCCATAGTATATAAGAGTAGAAAATTTGCATTTATTACATCACTGAAATGTCTCAAGAATTAAAATTTTGGTTTTAATAACATATGTAAAGTACAGACGTTCTTTATTCTATTTTCGCCACAGAATAAAACGTGATCTGTTATATATTTTCTTATAGGTATCTGTACCGTGCTCAACACAATACCATAATGTGAGCTTAATAAATTATTCTTTGGCTAAGTTTCATTAGGTTTATTTGCATCATTGTAATGGCACACTGACAATATTATCACTAATGTCCCCATGGTGTGTGTGTGTGTGTGTGTGTGTGTGTGTGTGTGTGTGTGTGTGTGTGCATATTGGAATAATTAGCTTTCTCTATCAATGTTTCGGCACTTTCCACATTGCAAATCGCTACCTGTGCCAAAATCTAAGTATTGAATCAGACATATCAAAATTCTGATTTAATCTATTAAAGGAAGTGGTAAAGTGAAATTTGACGTAGAGACGTAGTGATACGTAGATCAATTCAAGTAATATCATGATGTTACAGGCAGGCTAAGCATCCAATTCATGAGGCTTTTTATGGAGACATTACAAAAATGTACAAAAATGTACGTTTATAAACCTCACTTGAGTCGTTACCTTTAGTGATATGCTTAGACCTTTTTTATATACAATGAACATGTATGTTAAGGTAATTGTGATTTACTACATGTAAATATACAACGTAAATAATAATTATTGCTAATAAATGTTAAACGCCACTTAGTTGTTTTAAGATGGACACATGGCTATGATAATTTCCTGACATATATTAGATGCGTGTTATAAGAAGGTTTAAGTCCTTGCTCTTTCATTATGCAAGACTTTGAAATGGTACCAGACCATTAGCAGGTCGCCATTTCAGATTATGCCGCAAAACAGACAAGTTTTTAAACCAGATCTTTGTGAATTTCAGGCTTGGTTTAATGACTTGCATTTCATCTACATTTAAAAAATGAAGAACACTTACTGTTGATCATATTGATACTGTCACTGCAAGTACGATATTAGCATATCAGAGACTTTAGGCCTCAAGCAGCAATGTATTACAGGAACTGATGTAGGAGTTATTCAAATATTTAAAGACTGAATCATATCTGTGATATTACCATCGTTATCGCAGCAGAATCTAAGCCCATTAGTCTCATTACCTCATTTTTCACAGGCATGACAAAAAGTAAAAAGTAAAGGAAAACAAAAAGACAACTCGATATGATACATTGAACATAAACTTATGAATGTCGATCAAAGTGGAAACAAATATTGAACTTTCTCAGATTGTCAGACATTTTGAGATCAGTATGAGCGAAGTGTATCGTAACAATCCATATTTCATTAAGATCCTAATTGAAGGTTGTCATAAAACAAAATCATTATGGTACCGGTCTTTGCTTTGTGACTATTGTACCTTAGATCTGTATAAAGTGAAGCAAACTTCCTACTCACAAACTTTTTTAGGAAGAAAGTCTATATGTTTTAGTCAAACCTGCACACTTAAACACCTTTATTTCATAGTCACGTTGACGCAACAACCATTCATTTATTAACCGACGTATTAGACGGTCACATATTGGTCAATTGTGAGGTATTTCCTAACTAAAAGGTGTTTCTTTGCTGCTCTACCTAGACAATCAAGGGCATTGCTCATGACCGAAATAAAAATTAAACACTATGTTTGCAACAATAAATCGTTGCTTTATGCACAGATATGCAATATGAATCAACTTGTAAATGTGTGTTTGTTGTAGGAAAATCAGGCTGTCTGTATGACTTTAAAGCGGCTAATTACACATTTGTCACTTTTATCATCGGTTATTTCGTCTATTAATGTGTAGCTCAAATTTGTTGTGAGCTCTTCCTATATATATATTTGTAACATACAGAATCATATTTAGCTTTCAACCTGTGTTTAATCCTATTGGTACTTTCTACTTATTAAATATGAAACATAATAAAATGAAGCCACGGATAAAAAAATAATGGATTTTAATCTAGCCTGCACAAAATCCGTAAGCACGCGTAAGTTTTAATGTCCCAGATATACGAGTCGATAGCCATGAGATAATGCAAATCTGTATTAAAAAACCATATGTGAAATTTAAATGTTACAGTTATATTAGGGAATCAAATCAATAATTTGTTATATTTAATGCACCTATATATAAAGGGCTAACATTTAAAATCTTATTTCATATTAGATATTCCATTGTTTCAAAATTGTAACATTTTCCTAATCTTTGAGGTAAAACAAAGGGTAGGGCGAAAGCTATTATTACCATTATTAATATTGTCAGGTTTATTAATATTATCAGGAATATAGTAGTAGTAGAGGAAGTAGTAGCAGTAGTAGTAGTAGTAGTAGTAGTAGTAGCAGTAGTAGTAGTAGTAGTAGCAGTAGCAGTAGTAGTAGTAGTAGTAGTTTAAACAACAAGATTGACACTTAAACTTCCATTTATTAAGATCCCGATGTATTCTTTTCCTGTACGTAACTGACTAGGCTGATTATAATAGTTTTCAACACGAATTATCATAATTATGTTTACTGATAACTGTCATTAATCTAGGATGGTAAACAAATTATAATGCACTTCATGGAGCCTAAAGTAGCATAACATTTTGATTTATCCTAAGTGGGAACACAATTATTTCCATTGCATTACAAAATATGATGGATATGTTAACATTTTATCAATGTAATAGTTTACAGTAAAAGTGCATCATGTACAAACTAATAAAGTATTTATACATATGGCAATAATACAATGTATATGAAGTTTTAAGAAAATACGTTAAGGTATGTCTTCACTCAGAACCTAGTGAAACTGTTTAAAATAGGGTGCTGATTTAAAGTGGGAAAATGCCGTTTGAAATATCTGTCACAGGATAAGTACTTTGTCCAGCAGAGACTGGACAACAATCGTCCTGTTTACCTGTCGATCTTTCAACCTGTTTTTAAGTGTCACATAAGTTTTTGAAATTCTGCAAAATATATTGTGACATAATTGTATTAATGAATATACCCATCTTGCATAATCACATTTATATGATATGTCTTAAATATGTTTATGAAGCATACCTATCTATATGGTGATGATGTCATAACCATAAATAAACCTGTCGTCATAAAACAAATAATAAAGGGATGTAGAAGTGGAAAAGGGCACTATCATTAGGAATGGCGGTTTAATGAACTTACGGGATACTTATAATATGTTGTTGTCGAAGCAAGTAATAGTTGCAAGGTTACATAAAAATCTCTGCTCATAAAAATGAATTGGATGTATTGCTTACAATTACCTTTAACTCTTGTAATTGCATCTGATTCACTTTGTGAAGCAGCTGAAACAGAAGAAATGATATACACAATGTCATAATCAGTCACAGATTGTGTAACAGGCTTAATTGTAATAAGAAAATGTTATGCACGTTGTCATAATGAGCCACGTATTGTGTTACAGGCTTAAATGTAATAAGAAATGCTATATATGTCATAATGAGTCACATATAGTGTATCAGGCTTAATTGTAATAAGAAAATGCTATACACGTTGTAATAATGCGTCATAGATAATGTAACAGGCATAATTGTAAGAAATGTTTTAAAAAGCACTTTCTTTAGTGCGCCTTTTTTTCACCCAACATGACAATTGTCAGTAATCTTGAAAATGACAGACATGTAACTTACTGGGCATTATGATATATTCCCGAAACCTCCTATATCGATACAAATTATCAAACGTCAAATCTAATGCGCATCATAAACTCTCACACTGATTCAGTGTATATAGTTGATTGTCATATATTAAATAGGTACGACGGTAACAGATAAACATAATCCAGTGTATAAATTGTTTCATGGTTTGATAATTACTAATGGCATGTTATTTTACGAGTTGTTTCAACACTACTATGTTAGATATCATAGGCTACCATGCATTGTGAAAATGCACAAAATGTAACTATCCGATATTTTCATCTAGAGATGTGGTGCATTTTTAAGATAAGGATTTTTAATATTCTTCACCATCTGAATGATCATACATAAGCGACCTATATTCAGTATCTTTTTTTCTAGATCGTAATCATCACTAACGTCAATTTTAAGCTGGATTGTATTTCATCTAATAATACCTAATTATTTTACAGTCGAAAACCGAGCACGTTTGGATTCATTTTTGAAAGAAAACTATTAAAACACAACTATCATTTAAGAGGGCGAATCATACAGCAAAGAAAGGAACTCCGATTAAAATATAATGTTTGAACTCAAAGTTGACTACGTCTCACATTTGTTAAGACATCCCACGAGGGATTAGTATTTCAGCATATGCAAATGATGAACAAATGATATCGCCATTAATCATTTTTTCGTACTCGACAAATTTTGACACAGTACCACTAGCCATCTAATGCAGAGCTAGGTCCTAAAGGACAGACAATTTACTTTGAAAGTTGTGTAACTTAACAGTAGTTTGTCTCAGAGAGAGAGAGAGAGAGAGAGAGAGAGAGAGAGAGAGAGAGAGAGAGAGAGAGAGAGAGAGAGAGAGAGTTTATAAAAGGTCAAAACCATTTATTCCAAAATTTGACTCCATTTTAATAAAACCCTCTCAATTAAAATAAAATGGGAGAATTAGTGCTTGCCATGCCCTTTTCATATAAAATACAAATATTGTTAATATTGTAAAATATAAAAAATACTTTCAAGCATTATTACGGTATCATGCTATAAAATAGATATCATCAAGATTACAAAAGATCGTTTCTTGTTCATAAAAATTTCTAGATAAATCAGTTCCAAAACTGGCTAACAAATGTTACAATCCACTACCACGTGGGTAATCTGTTGTTATGGCCATCGTTGTGTGATGAAAAATGTAACTTGTCATTCTTGTTCATCTTTGTCTTTAACGGCTGTTGTGATTGGACAATATTAACTGATGTCCATTTCATGCCTCTCAGTTCTCGCCCACATTATTGCTGTCTTAATGCAAACAATTTTCTTTTGAATTTACTTTTGTGACATATTACTGTTTATCAGCTTTTTTCTTTTCCTTGTCCACTGACTGTGACAATTGGTTTTTGTTACATCTATTTTACTATTCCAGTGTTACGTGACAAAGTCTACTACTCAGAAAAGAGTGAAAGCCAATAAGCTTTGTATACTTTAACAAAACAATTTATTTCCCTAGACAACAATGTAAAAATTGATAAATAGAACTTACAGTCTGTGAATATAATCCAAACATTGATCATAAGAATAAACACACAAGTCCTATCACTAAATACCCTATATGAATCCAGATTCGAGTCCCGATGACGTACAAATATGAAAGGCAATGAAGTCAGATGTGGTCCAATGTATGAATAACAATAATTCCTCACTTGAATCACTCAAGTCTTTGTTTCCGAATAATTACAGAATATATTTCCACGAATATCTTTCAGAATATTTTATTGACAAATCAGCTTCTTGAGTTTCCAGGGAAATACATTATTAAATCCAAAAATCAGTCGAATCACAAAGAAGTTTGGCAACAAATTAAAATATACATATATGCAAATTTTCTTTGAGATGATGGAATGACTCATACTACGCTAAAATTCACAAGGTGGCCAATGTCACATCACTTAAAAACCAATCATAAAAAGGCTGTTTACAAGAATTGATCACGCGAAGAAAGTATGTCCGTGATGCTGAACAATCATTTTATCTTCATGTTGATTTTATTACTAAGGTAAAACGAACTCAATGTCAATTCTTATCTATTAATATTTCGTCTTAAGTAAACAACTTTGTGATAAAAATATATTTCACTATCTCGAATCCTAGAAAAATATATTCATTGCAATTAAATACAATAAAACAAAAATTAAATAAAAAGAATTTTAAGCCTTACACACAAGCAATTTAATCACATATACGTAACAAGATGATCACTTCTCAGAAACTGATGATTTTAAACGTAAGCCTCGGAATGTAATGTACATCAATGGCAAAACGATAATGTCATAATGATTGAAATTATGAATTTGATTTACAAATTTATCAATCCTGCAGCTTTGTTAATATAACTGGTATTTGTAAAGGAAGAGACGAACTTTCATTTCCCCTTTTCATTTTATGTATTTAAAGTGTTACAAATGATGTTGTTTTTGGAAACCAAAAATGATTTTTTCACCAATTATTTTACTCTCTCTCTCTCTCTCTCTCTCTCTCTCTCTCTCTCTCTCTCTCTCTCTCTCTCTCTCTCTCTCTCTCTCTCTCTCTCTCTCTCTCTCTCTCTCTCTCTCTCTCTCTCTCTCTCAACCTATTTGTATGTCAATATATTAATCACGCAAACATCATCTTCGTTGGAACGCATACAGCCTCGCATTTATAATAAAATAGGGTTAACATGCTAAAGTGTTGTAGGGGCAATCCAAAGCAATAATTATATTAATTATTGATAATATGACAATCATAAACAAATTGAAAAATTAACAAATGATCAAAGACGTCGATTATATCCGCTAATCGGCACACAGTGGACATTAGTAGAAATGTTTTATGATGCTGAGTGTTGCCTATATGTTACTTGTGTGTTAGTTTCAAACTATCTTTGATTTTATTATTAATTCATTACATGTTATTTTAATAACCTTATTCACCAGTCCTGACATTTGTCTAAAAAAATTAAGTTCAGTTCCAGTAAATAAGTGTTGCTTCATCGTATTTTAGCTCTCCTAGCTCCTAGTCTTCATTCAGAAATTTGGTAAATATAGAGTGAAAAACATTGGTCGTACTCAAGATCATACATGGCCTACGCGTTAGTTGAATGAACGTTTTTTTTTTAAAATTAATTTACATTGTGGGAATCATTGATTCTTAACTACGGCTACACTAGCCTACGTGCAAATTGACATATATTGTTTTACTACGTTGTTCTAAGTGACTACGTGACCAATTATGCGCGTCTATAAATACGTTTTTAATTGGATTTAATTCTTGTATGTCGGTGATTTTAATTCAGTCGCAGTTTACACATTTAGAGCTCAAGGTGTTTGTATTTTTGATGCCAGTTTTATTCTTCTAATTTTTTTAATTTAATGATGTATATTCCCTTGAAAATACCAGTGCATTAAACATTGCTTGTGCAAAGAAATTTAGTGGAAATTATTCGGAGTTCTATAGCCGGAATTATATTCTTAGTGACTCAACAAGGAACTTTTGACACGTCAACACAAGCGTGGTTATAGAGGACGTCATCGCTTTCCATTTTAAAACTTCTTCGAGATTCAAATTTATATTCATTCAGAACCTTTTAGTGATAGGACTATATTTTTAAATTATATGATTAATTTTTTGATTATATTCACAAGTCGTAAGTCTCTTTTCATGTTTACCTTGTTTTATAAGGAAATAAATTATTTTGTTAAATTTAAAAAGCTTGTTTTCTTTTTTAACTTTGTACCAGCCTACACGTAACATTGACTGAAACGGTAAGTACGGGTTCTTTGACGTCTGCATTTGGGACTGTTCTAATGCCCAGACTTCTTTAGACGAGAAACATGACTTGTTTTGACGAGAATCGTGGTGTGTCTCGTTGGGAATAATCGGCCATTTAAACAAAACGCAATAGAGGGTTAAAGATTGTCAACACATTTTTTTCTATACACACTGCATTCTTTTAAAAAAATTTCAATTACATATATATTGTGCACCCTTCATACGTAATGTACAGTATAGAGCTTTTTGATCAAAAAATCCGAATACCCAGTCCTATAATTAAGATCTTATATTACCGGATTTGAATAACTCTTACTCTATTCATCTGTGTGCCTATCTAGTAAACGATACCTGCCTGTATAGTACTAAATATAGCTCTATCCAATCTCAATTCTTCTGTTACTTTGATACCGGACAATCGATGCTTCTTGTAAATCAATGACAAAGACGTATCATGTATGCATGTACAAATACATTTTGCAAGAGTGTGCCTTTACTTAAGTAATTTTAGAATTATTTTTTTTTTGACAAAATGCTTATTGTATTATTATCCTGGTTGATCATTTCATGATATATTTGCATAAAGAAAATGGAATGAAAGGAAATTATCAAATATCCTGCTAAAACTGAGTGCAATTTCTACTGAGACGTATGAATAAGATGGGGCTGAATTGCATTGGACGATTAAAGTATAAATAAAGGACCAACCATTTCATTTTCAAAGCAATGGGTTAGGGATTTCCCTTATAATAAAGATAAATAAATTTATTAAGACCAACTTTGATATTTGATTCGGCCAATGTATTGGAAATAATTAGTTCTTTTTCTCCTCAATTCAGACTAAGGTTATATTTTTCACGTTATCAAGATGAGAAAATTATTAGCAACAATTTCCTTTGCTTCCCTTACCCCCACACAAAATAACAAAATCAAAAATAAACAAATCAAGAACATGCCCATATGGAGAATAAACCAGTTAGAGTAATGTATTTTTGGCTGGTCACATTTGTATTACTCAATCAAATCTAACGTTGTTACGAAGTACGAACCTAAAACAAATAACCGATGGGAGATGTAAATATGACAAATAGTCCTCCTACATACGAATTAAATGAAGAGTAATAATTATTGACATAAAACGGTTTAATTGTGTAAATGGGATACTAGTCATGTCTCGTAGACATAGAAACCAACCCTCTATGCTTGCAATTATATTGATATAGTGAAAACACAAGTAGGCTCTTCCACTCCAAGGACAAGTTCCCAATCGACGTGACTCAAATGTTAATGTTTTTGTCATTGTTAAAGCTGTAGATATATACAAAGTCAGTCTGAATTCCAATATTATAGCTAATGCATTTAGTTCTGAAATAAAACTGCTTTTCTCTTTCCTGAAAATTCACATTCAATGTTTAGGCTTGTACTCCGTGTTACGTTGACATTCTATACGTGCCTTCTAATGATTGCTTCTGCAAACTTCAGAATCACGTTTGGCAGCACTTCATTCCACTACATAACGGCCAAGTCAAAGTTGTTCTAAGTTACATGTCCGCTCAAACAAATCTACCTATTCATTGATCTCAAATTGGATTAAAGAGAACATGTATTGAGGAGACAATTTATACTAATCAATTCGAGAAGAAAATAAATCCAATTAGGGATTTAAATTTACAACTGTGACCTGTTAAAGTTAAAGGTAATTATCTGAGAATCACTAGATAACAAAACAGAGTTTGGAACCTGTGTGGCCTTTACCAATCACTGTCATCTCACTTCTGTATTTGTGTGTTCGAGTCTCTGGTTCGGCCAATGTGAGCATGTGAGCAAGCTTGTCAGTAGCTTTACGTGAGTTGACGGTTCTTACTGGGATTTTCTTCAAAGAGTTATACTAGCCATCATCTATAGCTTATCTTGCGCTGAAAATGTTTACCCCAGAAAGAAAAGAAAAACAGTTTCAGTCTCTGAAAGAGACGAAAACAGCCAAACATTTGCAAACTTTGTTATTAAATTTATGTGACTTTATCAGGGTAAAACAATATAATTGAAAGAAAAGGAGGACATTGGGCGGATTATAATAGAGGTTCTAGTTGCATTCGAAAATTCCGGAAGAGGGCGTTTGTATTGACAGCTTTGATTACACGGTAGCAACGTATCCTAGGTGTACATTGTTATTTTGCATTCATTTGGAAACTGAAATATACAACCTATGACTCCTAAACTCTCATCCTTTTCGTGCCATATCCAAATTAAGGGACAAAAGAGGAGGCACAAAATTAGGCATGACATAGTAATTGTATGGGTCAGTTATTACGAAACCTCCCACCCACTTCAGAGATTAAAACCAATAACTCCTGTAATACCTATGATTTTATAAATGCGCAGTTACTTTGCAATAAATGTATCTGCTTGATCCAACTAAGGTTTGTAAATGTTTGACTTAGGACGTGCAGCAAACTATAGAAGACATAATGGATAAATGTACAATTCGTCCCTTAACGTCACGTAAATTGTCTTATTCGTTATTTATTTTATATAATGGCCAATAAGTTAGATTCTACGGTGCCTGCAGATTTGCGACCATGTAGCTTGTTAAGGCTAATCCTTCTAATAACGTACCCTTCCCTGATATGTACTCGTAATGGTATTTTACATCAGGATCTATTTCCTAGTTGTTCTGGTCATTTGTAAGAAAGGCTCAAGCAATGATATTTTGTCTGTGGTCTAGATGTACGGATGCGTAGATCTTCCGTATTACTCAATTAACGATCACATCAATGTGCGGTTTCCCTGGAGAACATTTTGTGATGTCTCTAATTAAAATGATATTTACATTACCTTCACAGTGATGGTCATATTTGTCATTTTATGATCACTTCTCCTCCTGAACAGATGTTCATTTTGATATAGGGTTTTCACCAAAATATTTTCATGACCAAAACTCAAAATAGTACCTATCATATATCCATCTTGGCCAGCAATTGGTCGGAAATTTGATTATTTAGAAAGAGTAAACGGTCATATCGTGACTTCGAAAATTATTATCGGCCTGTACAGCATCAATACCTTTGCACGGCTCAAATTCTGCATTTGGCTTTGATTTACATGCTAGCATTAACATTATTCCATTTATTGTCATCTCCATAGACGTTTTCGTTTAAATATATTTTAAAGTTAAATTTACTGTAACATCTATAAAAGTAATGAAACCAGTTACGGCTCATTTCCACTGCCTTCCTGTTTGTAATAACATATAGGATAGCATCACTTTGAATCAACAATCTGTTCTTCACACAGGTAAGTAAACCATTTTATACATTAATATATCTGATCAGACACGCAGTAAAAACAGTCACAGAAATGGGTTGTGTAATATTGGTGGATAAATAGATGCAATCCGCACTAAAGGATGTCAATCAACCGTTTTTAACAGATGCTTTGACGCATGTCCGTGTGGTCATGCCAATATAGAGGACACTTGCTCCTAGAGAACATGCTTCATCGCTTCTCTTATATTCATAGAACGGACAAACAGTGAATATTATTTTGCTCATGATGTCCAAAAATGTATTTCTGACAATACCTTTCAGATTTCTTATGCAGATGTTTGTATTTACATGTACAATGAAACTTCTTTTTTCTATGTTTTCTTAAACGTCTAAACAGTGTTATAATCACCATTAAGGCCACTGTAAAAAAATCTAGGTATGCATACAAGGTATGTATCTATATATCAGAAAGCAATGTTTGCACAAATATATGTTGGTGATAGAGATGATACCTTGCGATAATACATCGACTTATCCATCATTCAAATTTCAAAGGTAGTGCAAGCATATCGTCGCCATGTCATTCGTTATTGATTCATTCACACTGAGTTTCATAATCATTTGTGCCATTTGCTATTAATTTGTTATTTTGTTGGTTTAATGCAATTTCTCAGCACGTAATAGGGTTTGCATGGCGACCAGTATATCTAGTGGAGGAAGAACCCAAGAAAGCCACTAGATGAACCATCGCCCCAAGCTTACTCACATTTCCATGCCCAACACAATAGCCCTTCCGAACAGAGGTTGGCTATTAGTGACTGAGACAGCCACGTGTGTTGAAAATCAGTCATTGGGTTAAGAAATATTAGCAAACAAAAAGGTTATTACCAATAATTTGACGCAGATTTTATATACCTTGGACCTGGATGCTACAGTAAAACAAGTTGCGAGCACATTTGAAATTAATTGTATTAATAGCTTCATAACGAGTCGTGACAGTTATGGAGAGAACCTCGGAAGTGATTTTATATTATTCCACTTATTGCAGGTTATCAAATTATATTCTCAGTGTGTGTATATATACATATATATATATATATATATATATATATATATATATATATATATATATATAACTCGTTGCTGAGATTTGCAGCAATACAAAATTAAAAATAAAATTGATATAAACAATGACGGCAATACAAACAATTAGACGGCAATACGATAATCATAGATGCACTTACGTATGCTTGTAAAATACACTGCTACTACAATTCCAGCAATTACTGCACCTGTCACAAGAACAATTATGGCTATCCTGCTGCTGCTGATCGTTGAACACTGCTTAGGGTCCTGACTGGCCTGGTCAGTGGATGATAAATCATAACCGCGCTTTACCATTGCTGTGTGTCAAGGGCCAATTCTGGGAGAGAACGATGAAGGTACACAGTTATATTAGTATCTTACCACGGCGCAGACGAAGGTTGTATGGACCTTAGCAGAATGCGATCTTCCAAAAAAATTTTTAAAAAAATAAAAAATTCCTCCAGAAAAGATAAATTAAAATTTGAAGGTTATGTTCTGTAAGTTGATAGAACAGCAAAGGTCAAATACAATCACATAACAAAAGGGTCGCTCTCAAGGATTTTGTACGATATATTCGAAAATATTTGTACAAGAACTAAAAGGCATATAAATTTCCAACATATTTATTCTGAGAGCAACGAACGCGAAGTAGCAAAGAATACGATTCATTATACATAGGACAGATGTCAATGCGATTTTTAATGATATCACGTGACTACCACGTTGATATGTGCTCATTCTGTGAATAATCAGCAACATATTTCTGGCCTTTCATCTCTGAATAAAATATCATAAAATTTATGCTTCCAGATATAATGTTTATCAGAGTACTAACCTGATACTTTCCTCGCTGTTAATGTCTTGCAATGAATTAAAACAGTGATCAAAAAGATTCAATTGAATTCCCACTTCATTATGAATAGTAGCTTGGACCTCTTCCTGGTAGCATAGGATATAATGGTCGCTTAAGTAATGTGATAATAGAGAGTTTAGAACGTCCTATTTGTTATTTCTTTTTGGGCTATGGCATGCGCTACGGCATTTTAGTACATTTACAGTTGATCTAAATCATTATTCTGCTTTAGCGACAGTGCAGACGACCACAAACTCTCTCTCTCTCTCTCTCTCTCTCTCTCTCTCTCTCTCTCTCTCTCTCTCTCTCTCTCTCTCTCTCTCTCTCTCTCTCTCTCTCTCTCTCTCTCTCTCTCTCTCTCTCTCTCTCTCTCTCTCACACACACACACACACACACATCCTTTGGTCGTTTGACTTAACTTTTACCTATCAACATCATTCGTAAATCCAGAGATATCGTGGGATGACAGTTAAAAATCCTCTACGTTCGTCATTTCAAAGATTTTAGCCCGTATCATGACACGATAATATGTGTGTGTGTGTGTGTGTGTGTGTGTGTGTGTGTGTGTGTGTGTGAGAGAGAGAGAGAGAGAGAGAGAGAGAGAGAGAGAGAGAGAGAGAGAGAGAGAGAGAGAGATTTTAATTTGGGAATTATGGTATGTTAAAGAAAAACAAACATAAATTTAAAAATATCACAGTATGTGCACCAAGTAACCGAGGAATTTACTGGTTTGCAACATTCTATCATGGATAAACACTGTAGATAAATCCCAAGAAAATTGCACACGTATCGTTGCGACAAACCAAATCCTTGCAGGTTTCTTTGTGTAATGTCCATTTCAATGTTTTAATCCAGCTCATATTACGGTTTTTTCTCATTCTACATTTCTGCTCACGTTGTCCGTTATGCATGAGAGGGTAAGGGACAACAAAAGGCAGAAAGGATTGTGATGAAAATGTATACCATATTAAATTAATTTAGAAAACGAGGATTATTAATATTTTTCATCGTTAGTTTTGATAAGTCACTAGTGACTAATTTGTACAAATCAACTGCCGATTCTCACCAATAGTACTGGTATATCAAATTGCTTTATGCCAACAATTTAAATGCACGTTATATATATATATATATATATATATATATATATATATATATATATATATATATATATATATATATATATATATATATATATATATATATATATATATATATATATATATATATATATATATATATGCGATCTCGTATTTTTATGTATGTGACACGTGTTTCAACATCTCCCTGCGTCATAAAGTCCTAACAATAATCAGCCTGTAACAAAGGAGATGTTATGGACTGAGTCATCCAGATGAATTTTAAAGTTATTTTACTGCCTCACTATGTAGTTTTGGTAAATTAAAAGTCAGTAATTTGCGTCATGCAATAAATAAAATCTTCTCTTCGACCTCATTTCAATTTAAGAAAAAATTCATTATGCTCATTTGAAATAGGTTCATTGTAAATTAACTCTGATGTGAGATAGTGTCTATTTTTACCCGACTCTAGAGAAAGGTTTTGCATGTTTAGATCTGTTTCATATCATACATTCATAAATATATTTTCTTTACTCTACTTTCAATAATTCATATTCCTCTTTTTTGTTCACGCCATTGTGCATCTGCCGTATTCTGCATGCCATGAAATTCGTCATCCACTCGAGCCGCTTCTGGGTAATCAAATTGTTCCCAACGCTGATGTTAGCTGGCCAGACCCGGGATGATCCTTTATATTTGTACCCGACCGTTGTGCCAACGTATCTCTATTAAAAGATATAGCATATATCACATACCAATTCCTGAAGGCACAAAACTAATCTTATGCCTTTCTAACGTGGGTATACTTTTATGAGCAGCTCAGCCATCGCGATTTTCCTCATGTCATGTATATTTAACATACATTTTGTTAGCTAGGTACTTTTAACTTTATGTGGTAAGTTAATAGAATATTTTGCATTTGGCCTTGTCCAAAATAAAGTTTACTGGGTTTCTAAGTAGATGCTTTTATTTTGTAACAAATAATATGCAAGTAACATTTCCTCTATGAGTGAGTTTAATATTAAGATAATTATCCATAGAAGTAAATATATTTACTTGTGTCTGGATCATGGCTATTGGAATCTCCCCCAAAAATACATAATCTGCCTGATGTTTATCATTGTACTGTGATTGCATCAAAACATTCTTGGCATAGTACCACTCCACAATGTTACTACATTCATATCAACACCCTTAGTGTTTAATCTATTTAGAAAACCACTACAATTTAATCAGAACTTTATTCATTAGGATTCGTAATGGATCGTTTAAACCGCTTTTGGATTTTGGATTAATTCTGATTATTGTAATTTCTTTTTAAATTTTCACTTTTGTCATAAATCACTTGTTGAATTTTACAGAACTTGTTGACTTACACTCTTTTCTACTACTTTCTTTCAGACGATATCGTCGTAACACTTGGTCATATTTTCTGAAAACGAATCTTGGCTCTTGTCTTTAACACACGCCCGTGTCTTTACCGTTCACATGCTCGATACGACGCTGGTAGCGCGTACACTCTCTTAACCAATGAATGTCCCACGTATAGTAAGTATTTCCTGACAAACGGCGCATCCGATCGCATACTTTGTGCATCCGCATCTGGTTGCTATATACAACTCAAAACATCTCCCTGATCAAAATGATATTCCGCTGCAGTATGGGCCGGCTCTGTCGACCATCAGGAAATGATGAGTGTGTAGGGTCCTTATACAGTAGGTAGTCTTAGAATACATTGAGTGTTAGAAAGTTACTTGTCGCTTGAATTCTTCGGTAGGAACATCTCCTCGGACCTACTCTGGCCCCACAATGTATTATGTTTGCCCTCTCTTCATGGGCTGGATTGAATGTTACAAAACAAAACCTAATTTAATACGCTTTTTTTACGATGAGTTCCTGCATCTACGTACTTATTTATGAGGCGCATACACGAGATGCATGCAATTACACTTGAGTTCAGTTGCAAATGTGCTTTTTTGTTATTTAAAAAAAAAATGTTTCTACAGATTTGATTATACACCACAAGAAGTTTGGCCCATAAGACAACAAACATATTTAGATCTTCTCAGAATATTATCAATCAGTGTGTTTGTAACACTGAAATAAACATAGGAAGGTCAGAAACGTTTTGCCATTAACTGTTTAGAAACATAATATGTTACGCATGTATTGTTCTGGGCTAAGGCAAATGGGTAGATTTGAATATTCTTTAACTTCTGTAACTGTGTTTCTTGTTACTATATTTGTATCCTTTTTGCATTGGCTTCCGGTGTTTGTAGTTAGAATTAGCTATTAAAGATCAGTGAAACAAATAAATCCATACTGACGGAAATAGCATTAGAGGGATTACAAGAAATCTATAACAGCAAGTTTACATTAACCGTATAATCATTTGTTTACTCCCTGTTAGTGCATTCTCCAGCATATTTAGATAAATGACAGCTCTTTATAAGCAATGAATTCAACTTGATATCCTCTCCAAACGTAGAAATGGAAATATTATTTTCAGCTGAGAATATTTACAGTACGCTTTCAAATTACGATTATGATATCTTTTCGCTAGATTGGGTTACAAAAGTGATATTACAACCCATTATGGTTGTGTATACTATATGCCCTGCAAACATAAATTATGATCACATTTGGGAAACGAATAGGAGCCCGGGTGATGGATAAACACAACTTGGAGCGAGCAATAAACTGTTTCCTTAAACTTTCCTAATAGGGTATCAAATACAAAGTATTTTTTTATTACAAAGCACACAAGAAAAAACGAAAACTGACTTTGGTATATTTTAAGTGTGCTGATGTTTCTTATGACGTCGGCTGACATAAGGAAGTCAAGTTTGGTTCTTTTGGATTCTTATAAGTATGCCGACTTTCTTTTTCTAATAAAGTCGGCCGAGATATGAAAGCCAACATTGATTCCTTGTTACCTGTATTTACGGGAATTTTCAAAATAAATTGAAACAATGGAACAGTTTTGAAAGCGACACAATCTAGTGCGTCACGCACGCATATCGATATAAGGCTGAACAGTAAATTAGTTTTCTGTAGTTTCATCTAAATGTTCCCTATCCATGGTTTATAATCTTCAATTTTTCGTCTTGAGAGGATAAAAGTACATCATTTCCGCCGTGCCTTGCATCCTTTATAGGTTGGAATTGGAGCTTAGGTGTAGTAACTGAGTTGTATACATCTTTTTCGAGTTATTAAATTATTATTTCTTCTTTACACTTGATAATTTGTTTGGATTTTTCGTGCGAGTATAACCACATTTAATCATGAAATGCAAATCTGATGTAAACAGAAAAATGTTGGAGTGTGGCCGGTGACCTTTAATCGTATTGAAGATCTCCGAAGGCTTGAATGTTAAAATGGAGATTTTATCAGTTAAACACACGTAACAGTCAACATTCTATGTTTACATCGTTAGGAGAGTATTAAACCATTTTAGTTTTACCTCATCATCCAGATCATTTTGCAAGTTAATCAAGACATGTTGGAATATCCTATTAATAAAAAGATGACAGTAATATCCATTTAATCAAGATATGACTGCAATATATTTTTAATCAAGAGATGACTGTAAAATCCATTTTATCAAGAGATGACTAAAAATCCATTTAATCAAGAGATGACTGTAAAATCCATTTAATCAAGAGATGACTGTAAAATCCATTTAATCAAGAGATGACTGTAAAATCCATTTAATCAAGAGATGACTGTAAAATCCATTTAATCAAGAGATGACTAAAATCCATTTAATCAAGAGATGACTAAAATTCATTTAATCAAGAGATGACTGTAAAATCCATTTAATCAAGAGATGACTATAAAATCCATTTAATCAAGAGATGACTAAAATTCATTTAATCAAGAGATTACTGTAAAATCCATTTAATCAAGTGACGACTGTAAAATCCATTTAATCAAGAGATTACTGTAAAATCCATTTAATCAAGAGATGACTGTAAAATCCATTTAATCAAGAGATGACTAAAACTCCATTTCATCAAGAGATGACTAAAATCCATTTAATCAAGAGATGACTGTAAAATACATTTAATCAAGAGATGACTGTAAAATCCAATTAATCAAGAGATGACTAAAATCCATTTAATCAAGAGATGACAGTAAAAGCCATATAAGTAAGAGATGACTTTAAAATATATCTAAGCAAGAGATGACTGTAAAATCCATATAATCAAGAGATGACTTAAAATCCATTTAATCAAGAGATGACTGTAAAATCCATTTAATCAAGAGATGACTAAAATCCATTTAATCAAGAGATGACTAAGATATATTTTATCAAGAGATGACTGTAAAATCCATTTAATCAAGAGATTACTAAAATATATTTAATCAAGAGATGACCTAAAATCCATTTAATCAACAGATGACTGTAAAATCCATTTAAGCAAGAAATGATTTTGAAACATATTTAATCAAGAGATGACTTTAAAATATATTGAATCAAGAGATGACTAAATCCATTTAATCAAGAGATGACTAAACTCCATTTAATCAAGAGATGACTGTAAAATTCATTTAATCAAGAGATGACTATTAAATCCATTTATTCAAGAGATGACTGTTAAATCCACCTAATGACTTAATATAATATCTATTTAAGATTTTGAATAAGTAGCTGGATACTTATATATATATATATATATATATATATATATATATATATATATATATATATATATATATATATATATATATATATAAACATTTAAACTGCATTTTTGATCAACATCACTGCTCCATTTACCAATAAATCATGATCGCAAAATTCAAGAATATATTTGTCTTTGTCACGAATGTGATATGTATTGGTGAGTTGAACTGAAGTTTATCAATTGAATAAATTATACTTTTATCGCTTTTGCTCACACAATATATCATACGTCATACTCGGCTACGTGTAAAACACTTATATGTGTTCAGTAGTACCGCATATGGTTGGATCGTAGCATTGTCACCTATCATTTGCTCTTCACAAGGAGTAATTGACTATAACTAGGTATATAATTTTTTAAAGCAGATATGTATCGCCTTTTCTACACACACCTGTCTTTTTTATCTTAATTATTCTTTGAAAGACCAAACTATTTAATGCATGGATTCAATGTTAAGGTTTGTTTTATTAAGGTCTGTAATTTGGTTATATTCTTATAGCAAGGGAAACGTTTACAAAATAATTGCTGAAGTAGATATTGGACATTGTTGGAATTATTTTATTCTGCTGTTAAACAAAGAGGGAATGTATATATGCCTGTATAGTCTTTAATGACACAGCAGCATAGCTAAGTATATATGCATATGTTGTGATTGACGACATATCAGCATTGCTCTGCATGTATGCCTGTGTAGTGTTTGACGACACATCAGCATAACTACGTATGTATGCCTGTGTAGTGTTTAACAACACATCAGCATAACTATGTATGTATGCCTGTGTAGTGTTTGACAACACATCAGAATAACTATATATGTATGCCTGTGTAGTGTTTGACAACACAGCAGAATAACTATGTATGTATGCCTGTGTAGTGGTTGACAACATATCAGCATAACTATGTGTGTATGCCTATGTAGTGTTTATCGACACATCAAAATAATAAAGATTGAATGTAGTTATGTGTAGTGTTTGACGACACATATAAGCATAACTAAGGTAACCATATAGACCAGCGTCATAGTAGGGAGAAAAAATAACATTTATCAAATATCTTTATGAAGATAAAATATTTCGATCAAGAGTCAAAGTATATTACTATTAGGTTAAGAATGACAAGATGTAACACTTCAGGTAACGGTAATCTACTAGGTTAAATAATGAAGGTAACTGTCATTTGTTAGGTAGAGAAGGATAGAAGTTAACTGTAATATGTTAGGTTAAGAAGGATAGAAGCTAACTGCAAATTGCTAGGTTAAGAAGGATAGACAGTACTTGTAATATGTTAAGTTCAGATAGACGGTAACGTTAATCTATTATGTTAAGATAGAAGAAACCGATGAAAAGGACCTAATTAATCTAACAAAATTAATGAAAAGGCAGTAGATATTTCGAAAGCCTCAGAATACATCCTCTGTTAATGTATAAGAACTGACTTTGATTTAAGATTATATTTCCTCCAAACAATAAAGTATACGATGTGAACGACGTACAGATGAAACCTACGTATAAAATTTGGAAGACACAATAACTTATAGAAGCAATAATACACACAGGAATGCAAATGTGTACAGAGAGGACCAATCGGAAATCTTAATGATTGGATTTTCTTTCTTGCAGTTGATGAAACCACCTAGAGCTGTCATAGTTTTTGAGCCACTTGATTATTTACAGACTCGTCCTTCTTTTGTGTGGATAGTATATATGTAATTTTATGCTTGATTGTTCTTTGGTAAGGATACAACATTTATGTTTTTTGCCTTTTATTTCGTTGGTATGGATCGTATATGGATGTTTTTCATCTCTTCCTTCGTTGTTGTGGATAGTATATGGTGTGTGTTTTATGCGTTCTCCTTCTTTGGTGTGGATAGTATTACATATGCGAAGTGATTTTAAGGAATGTTTTCGCTCGCGTCCGAGCTCCAAGGACATAAAGTAGAACGTTTATCATTCGTGCTAACAACAACTAAAACGATTGGCGCCATCAAGGAACCATACTAACATGGTTGAGATCTTCCGTTAAACGGACAATGCGGAGGTTGAGAGAGAGGGCTAAAATTTCAAATAAACCAAAGGTCTTCATTTTGACTCATAAAAGACCAAACACAAGCCGACCATGATCCTTTCGACACCTCGTCTAAAATACAATAACCAAACAAATTCACCAATTACGTGTAATAATTATGAAAGGGCACACATTTCCCCAGATTGGAAAAATAATTCAGAAAAATGTCAAGTATACTATGTGCACAAAATTCAAACAATCTTCAACATTCCAAATTCATAACTCAGCTAATGCTGGACTAATTGAATAGGTGGCCTATTATATTGGTATAAGGACGTCCATTAGCACAACTGGACTCGATTCCCCAACAAAACAGGCCCTTGCCGAGGGGTTGGGTCTACTGGTGGTAGGTTTTGTGGTGCTCTGGATGGCTGTCTCGGAGATGCTTTCGTGTGGCTGGCGCCGCCTTTTCCTGAGAATCCCTTCCTCCTGCGCTGAAGGAATGAAAGAATGACAACAAAACGGTTAAATGTCAATCTGTACAACAAGACCCATCACTAGGACCAGAAGCCCAGCTCCGGCTAAGATCCTCGTCTGCGGGGAATTCTATCGCTCACCCAAGAGCCTGGAGTTCTTCAAGAGGGGCCTCTGATCCAGTTAGGGTCCCATAGTCGTAAAGCACTAATTGCAAAAAGGACTATAATTCCGCACGCATGCATTTTTAGTCATTCATTTATCATTCGATTCACGGGAATCCATCATGGACAAGCGAAGAGGGAGGACGTGCACCACGTCGCTGCCGGTACCAACTAACTATATAGAAATTGAACTTCAAGGAACACATGAGAAATACGAAATTATTTGAAAAGGATATATACACGAGATTTATGAAAGGAGTTCACCGAAATTGAGAATCTTGTTCTACAAACATCCATCAACACTGTAAACATGTGGCGTACACAGATGGCTGCAGCTGCAGGGAGTCACTACCCAAAACAAAGAAGTAAAGGAAAACGGACCAAGGAATGGACAGACTACACAACACAGACATCGCACAAAGTAAAGAATTAATTTTACATTCAACATTGCACTACTTACATTTATTTAATCTATCAGTAATACTAATTCAAGTTTAAACGCAATTTGATTAATAAATTTGGAATTGGTTTTACATGACATAATGTTTAACATCAATTACCATAGAACAAACTCAACTTATTAAAATCAAACCCACAAAAGCTATACCATCCTCACAATAATTAAGCAGGAACAAATACGATTTACTTTACTCGGAAGTAAGTACCTATATCTTAAATATTTAGTCCTAATCCCAATTCCTATATTGAGTCAAACTACAACAAAAAGGATTGGAATTCTCCAATGCACTAACTAAACAAATGAGACCGAACCAAAACACATACTCATGACAAAAAAAAACGAATATTTCAAGCTATCTCAGTCCTTAGGCATTCCATTAAATTCATCACAAGTCAAGAAAATGGATATAAATCTACCGAGTCCAATATACCAATCAAATTTCACCTTATATATCATCCAAACCTCAAACACTAAAAACAATCCAAAACTTTCATTTCTCTTAAAAAGAATCCAATTAACCAAGTACAAATAAACCTCAACAAAAATCATAAAATAAAAATACTCGCTTATCAATGTATTCGAACCTGTATAAAACCCCAATAATAGCTATACACCTACCTATTCCGGTATAACCCCACAAATAACTAACACTCAAGACACCAACGAACACCCACTAATAATTAACAACCTATCTATATCGGTTTCAACAAATGAACAAAACTCAATAATAACTAACAAATATACCAATATACAATAATAAATCATCATATACCGAACAACTACAGTCTAAGATAAACAATTTAAATATTATTTTAAATATTACCTATCTCAAACTTAGAAAGTTTATGTTTACTGTTTGTTTCCATTCCCCATAGTGAGGTTATAACCGTTGAAACCAAACGGATGGAAACTGGCCCAACAGCTCAGCTAGATAGGATTGTAATACTATACAGTATTCGGCGCGAAAGTAGGTCGACCCACCCATTGCGCAAACCAATCTTATACACCCATGATTGAATCACCTCATCATTGATCTAAGACTCAGTACTAAAAGTGTTACTTTGTTACACTTTACGATGTATATGGTATGGAATTTTAGTTTCTTACACTAAAGTAATTGTTGTAGATCAGAGTTAAGGGCGTACTAAAACAACCTCATAGAGACGGTATTGAACATAAGGTTAGACGATATATACGGTCTCACCACAACAACAATACACACCAACCACACGGCACTAACAACATGCACAACAGAACAACAGACCAACGGATGAAACAAGAAAAGATAATAATGAAGATCACGGAAGCAATGAGCAAGCTCATACACCAGCCTGAAAAACTAAAGAAGACCACAACAACATGAGAAAATAAATGAAGATCATAACAACAACAAAAGGAAATAAAGAAAAGAATAGCAACATCACTCCACCACCCGAATAGAAAAATCTACGTATAACTTTCACTTTGCCATTGCCATAACTTTCAAATTGCCAGTACGTACAAGTTCATACTGCCAACAACACCCCACCAGACAAGCACTGCTTATCCATATCGGGCTGCATTTACTCTTCACAAGAAAGAGATATTGCAGTTCACACCTTCCACCAAGACAAGTAAAAGAAAGCAAAACGGGTGCTAGGAACCATACTAGTATACACGCGGATGAGATCCTGGTAGGCGCATGCCGATGCTGACGAAACAGATTCCTTACTAAGACCCCGTTAAAGGGACAATGCGAGGGTTTAGAGAGAAAGGGGGGAGCTCCAATTTCCACTAAACCAAGGGTCTCCATTTTTGCTCAAAAAGCCCAAACACCAAGCCGACCATGATCCTTTTCGAGACCTCTTTCAAAATATAACAAAACAAATTCACCAATTACGTGTAATAATTATGGAAGGGCGCACATTCTCCCCAAACTGGGAAAAGAATTCTGGAAAACGGCAAGTACACTATGTACACAAAATTCAAACTAATACAATCTTCGCCGCTCCCAATTCACAATTCAGTTAATGCTTAACCGGTTGAATATGTGGCCTGCGCTATATTGGTATAAGGACCTCCATTAACACAACAAGACTCGATCCCACAACCAAACATGCCCTTGCCGAAAAGCCGGGTCGACTGGTGGTGGGTTTTGGTGTGTCTTGGTTGGATGTCTCATAGATGCTTTCCTGTGACTGGCGCCGTCTTTTCCTGGGATTTCCTTCCTCCTTGCCGGTCGCTTGAGTTTGCGCTGAAGGAATGAAAGAATGACAACAAAATGGTCAAAGGTGAATCGGTACAACAAGGTCCAGCACTGAGACCAGAAGCCCAGCTCAGGGCTAAGCGCCTCTTCTGGAGGAACCGTGTGCTCCCCGAAGGGGCTATCGCCCAGCCAAGAGCCTAGAGTGCCCAGTAACGGACCTCTGGTCCAGTACGGGATCCACAATCGTAAAGCACTTAGAACATAAACGACTATAATCTCGCAAGCATGCAAACGTTCGTGCCATTCAACATTGAATAGTCAGCCATGGCAAGTATCTGTGAGAGAATGCTCAGATTGCACGAGGTGGTGGACACACTAGCTATGGTGGAGGAGATGTTAGTAAGAATGTAGTTTGCGGCATTTAGTCCCTATAGATTAAACATGGAAATTAGGAGAGGAAATGAGATATTAAATAAAACGATAAAGATTGAAAAGGATGAAAGGGAAAATTTAGAAGAGAAAAGGGGGAGGAGCGAATGGAATAAAAATATAGAAAAGGAAGAAAAAGATAAATTAAGAAACAGGTAAAGGACCAGAAGAAGGGAAAACATGAGAAAGAAAAGAATAACAAGAAGAAGACCAATAGTATTGGATGCAAAAGTGTAGGACAGAAAAAAGAAGTTGGTGGAGGAAAAGAAGAACTTAGAAGAAGACAAAGAAGAAACCTAAAGGCTCTTTTCAGGGCCACTCCACTGTGTCAAAAAGAAATAATTTTTCACTTTGCCTATCTATGTGTTCTCTCTCTCTCTCTCTCTCTCTCTCTCTCTCTCTCTCTCTCTCTCTCTCTCTCTCTCTCTCTCTCTCTCTCTCTCTCTCTCTCTCTCTCTCTCTCTTGTTTGCCACTCCCTAGAGTAGCTGCGTTTATTTAACTCAGCCCCTTAATACATTTGTTGCTAGTGATTATTACCATGAAGTCATGCCACCTGTGCCATTTTAATTGCTCCTATATGAAATTCCATTGAGGCTATAGTGACGAGACACTTTTTTGAATCAATAAATCTTGAGGTTACAGTACAAAGCTATATTTGAAGTTCTAAATTCATAGGCTACAGTACAACCCCCTAAAATTATCATTACGGTCTACGTGAGGCTACCGTATCCCCTATTACTACTCATATCTAACAAGGCCTTTATGTTTCAGTTATACTAACATGATAAATTCAAAGCTTTATTACTGACACAGTGCTAAGTTAAGCACATGCAGCTAGCAATGAATGTTATATGACACAGTCCAGCAATTGTTATGAAAATTACATGACGTAACTATTCCTCGGCTTTTAACTTGCATATCAATCAATGGATATAAGTCAAATTTAACAGAGGTATGTCAGTGAAACCTACATTGTATGCCCCATTAATCTGGGTTTAGTTCTTCTTTAGAATCAGATTATAATGCGATACTAAAGCGAGGTCGGAGTTTGTGACTATACTTTGTCGGGTAGAATATCAAATCGCTCAAATCATGTCAATCTGATATAGGTTTTACTCGTGTTCGGCATTTTGGTCTCTTTCATATACGTTTTATAGGTGCTACTGAACACAACTGAATTTGACATGGTGATCTGTATCGCGGTAAAGCACATTTCACCTAAACTGAACCTATCTTTAATTCTATAGGTAAGACCTTAATTAGCATCAAAATCTGTGAAATCAGCATTAAGTCATTTTGTTATTACGGGATACAGCCAAAAACAAATTTTCTAAACTGGAAACATTATTATTGAAATAATGTACCGTACAACAAGAAAATTTAGCTAACATACAACTGATTTAGTTTAGCAAATCCAGCAGCTTCTGGAGGAAATATGAAATGACTAGGTTCTAATTTGTTATAACCAACATGTGTACAGCTATTAACAGAGTAAGTTCGTGACTGGAAATATCGTAACATACTCGGCTCTTATCGAGGTCATCCTATAACAAAGTCGGAAAATTACAGACTCAACCAACATATTATTCTTCATACCTAGTTTGCCAACAATAAAGTCGACCTTGTATTGTTCTTGTATGGTTTCGTAATACTTATAGTCATTAATAGTAAATAGTAAACAATTGTTAGTGTTGATAGATGAAATAAGGAGTAAAAGTATGGTATATTTTTATTTTTCTTGTCAACTGCTTATTCTTGCAGTTATAAAAGTGCATGTCAAAATGCTTATGTAGGCTCATTTACTCAGATTAAATTAAAAAGTACTTTCTGTTCTGGAGTGTAATACTAATTTATCTTAACTAAATCAATTTAATCCTGACTGTTGAAAGTTCGGCACTTTAAATGTCATCAAAAACTTTCCGGACTAAAATTGTTAACTATATTGGCATCTATAAGTACTTAGTTGGGTAAATTGCTGATAATACATTGGAATAAATAAAATATTTAATTACAGTTAGTACGAAGAGAATGAATACGAAAGGGCAAAAAAAGGGACAAATTAATATAATTGTATGCTTCAAACAAAAAAAGATTATTAATGTTTCCTTTGTCTCTGTGCTTTTCTTTAAGAAAAGATAGATATATATATATATATATATATATATATATATATATATATATATATATATATATATATATATATATATATATATATATATATATATATATATAACACAATTAACATAGCGGCCATACAAGGAAAGAGACGTAAATTTAAAATGCTATTGCTACACAATGTTATGTACTCCGGTTGCGAAGAGCTACTGTAATTAGATTACACGTGGCAATTCATGTTTACAATTATTAGTGTTATAAGAGATAAATGCTACCTTGTACGTACCTTTATTGCGACGTAGGTTGTTGATCATTATGTATACATATCCGTGCTAAAGCAAGTGTTCAGAATCTATAAATGTGACCCAATGTGGGAGAAACTAACAAAACTGAAATTCATTTGCATAGACGTACTGATAATCAAACATAAGCACACAACCGTTTTATTGCCATGTTTGTAAAGATGTTTGTAAAGATTATTTTTGCCATTCATTTCGAACCGTGCGCTGCATGACAGTGGATAATCAACTTATATATATATATATAAGTTGATTATCCACTGTCATGCAGCGCACGGTTCGAAATGAATGGCAAAAATAATCTTTACAAACATCTTTACAAACATGGCAATAAAACGGTTGTGTGCTTATGTTTGATTATCAGTACGTATATATATATATATATATATATATATATTTATATATATATATATATATATATATATATATATATATATATATATATATATATATATATATATATTACAGCCGTAGAATGGAAAACTGCACATTTATAAACCGAATATAGTTAGACAAAGTTTTTAGTATCTGAAATATCCGAACGTGGTTATTAGAACCAAATAAATTTGTTTAATAATATACTTTCTGCTTACGCAGTCTATGGTTCTAACAGGTATATAACATTGTACAATGGTTCTAGTTTGTTATTTTTGAGAAGGATATGAAACATTCATTAAGGTTTATCAAAGCATTGCACTGAATGCTACTTGTGTAAGCACACAGAAATAGCGAGCTGACGTATGGGGTATTTAATGCAGGTAAATAAATAATCAATATATATCATCACATCAGTACACATTATTAAAGAATAAACATATTAAAAGATAAAACAAAACACGACTCTTAAGAATATTTGCCATATTGTATATCTAATTGCGTGGAAAAATATCGAAAGACTCTGTGGGACCTAATTTCACACACCCTGACATGGGTTCAGTTCTTTGCTCAAATCTATCTATTACGAAATATTAAGGGAGGTCATGCAATCTAGTTTATCAACAGATCGTGTCGGATGGTTCGGTGCAATGTAGATGTTGTGTTTCGGTTCCTTTTTATATTGGTTCTGTTATATGGGTGAGTTGGGATACAGCAATCAAAATTGATATGTCGAGTTGCATTGCTGTATACATGTTTCATACGGAATGGGTTAAAACTTTATACATTTAATTTCGTACATTGGACTCGAAGTTGGCCAGGTTCATATCTTTGTTTTCTAACAGCATTTGAGTCACATTAGCGCAGATGGTAAAGCCTTGAACTCTAAATCCAAGGCGTTATCGTTCAATACCCGCCAACGACAGCTTGTGTGTGTGTGTGTGTTGACTCAGAATTTATTTAAAGAAGGTATATACACTCCTTTTTTATAGCCAAAATGTGTTAAATGTGCCGCAGAAATATGAACACTAAGCTATTTACGTCCTTTGCTTTGCATTGCATCAGAAAAGAAATCGAGATCGTTACTGTTTTATTCATATTGTTACGACTCTATGGTCTTAAACTAAATAACAGAAATAAACAAAATTAATAAGTAGTGTAACACTTAACCAGCTAAATAATTCTCTAAGTAATAAATGAAAAAGTTGAAAAGAACTTACATTATTGTTAATTAAATCTAAAACAATGAGATCATTAAAAGTTGTATCACAAGTCCAAAAGAACAGAGTTTTCCGACTGAATTTCAGGTCTTCAAATGTGCATATGTACATCATTAGTCTTGTTGTATCACGTAGTCCAAACTATTTTGAATGAATTCAATTACCCCCAAAATAATATTATATTCCAGAGTAAAGGATCACATTGTAATTCTAATGAATAATCCAAACAAATGAGTCCTCTCGAATTATAAATTAACACAATATTAAATACATATGCTCACCTATTTAAAAAGAATAACATTTGAAATAATAAAGAATTAATTCTCTACATCTTTGCATTATATACACACTGCTACTCTCTGCCGTAATATTTTAGCCTTCGATCTGTTTCACAATACCGCCCACGTGAAATAGTTCACAATACCTCTTCAAGTCTCAATAGAACAAACCTGACTTAACTGCGAAGTGGGAAACTGCCCTAAACTTGTCAACAATTTCATTTCTCAGATTGATTTTGAAACTTGTACACACCTCTTTATAGTTCACTGCAATCTGCAGAAAAGCGTCGAAAGTTAAGGACACAATGTCAATGTACATAACACATGTACATATCTGGACATCTTTGAATTCTATATCGTTACTACCGTGAAAGTCTATATCTAACTACATATTCAGCTCTATCACACAGTTTCTTATCCTCTCGTTTTCAGGTTTGTTTCTTCCTGGCATCAGATATCCATGTGCCTAGAGATTTAATAACTATTTGTGATTTTGTTCCTGGTGCAAAGTATCGATTAAATTCTTCAGGAAGGTTATCATTATACCAGCTTAGTGATGATTTGCACCTTTCTCAGATAAGTTGGCATATTTTTCTATCCACTTCAGATGCGTTTGTCTGCGTGTGTGTGTGTGTGTGTGTGTGTGTGTGTGTGTGTGTGTGTGTGTGCTAAAACGCAACAAAATATTCGTTTCTATATTATTAAATTCATATTTTTCTCTCATTCCTATATGTATCCTTCCCACGACCTAACATGAATATAATGAATGCATAACTTTTGAGATATAAAATTTAATATTTAACATATCAATAAATCTCTGCCATAATCTCCAAAATATAACTTTTGGAATAAAAGTGTTATTTTCTTTCGGTGGGCTATCTCCTCGTGACCGTTGATTGAGAATGAGCTGCGTATTGAATAGTAATAAATCGGTACATTATCACTAAAATGGTATTTGGAATATGTCACATATTTATTTTTATTGTACAGTTAGCAATTGAGTGAAATACAGTCTTAGAATAAACTCTGCTTCTGCTCATATTTTGTCACCTGTGATGAAATTGTATAAATTATTCATAGCTTAACGAATCTTCCTAAATTACATTTCTTCATAATTTATAAAAGCCAAACTAGAAAACCAAATTAATTATCCATTTTGTAAAATTGAAAACTGTTGCGTTTCATGTTTAATGCATGGCAGAATAATGAATAATGGCGCATATATATATATATATATATATATATATATATATATATATATATATATATATATATATATATATATATATATATATATATATATATATATATATATATATATATATAATATAGATGCAATAAACTGACGACGAACAGTACGAAACTAGTAACTAACTAGCCTAAGCGCTTTCGACTCTTAATGAGTCTTTTTCAAAGGCAAATACAAAACATATATATGACAAACAAATAAACACAAAAACGTTGTGTTTGTAAACCTTTACAAACCTTACAAACACAAAGTTTTTGTGTTTATTTGTTTGTCATATATATGTTTTGTATTTGCCTTTGAAAAAGACTCATTAAGAGTCGAAAGCGCTTAGGCTAGTTAGTTAAAAGTTTCGTACTGTTCGTCGTCAGTTTATTGCATCTATTTTTAATCAATCCCTGACACACGTGATCCCTTGGTGGATCCAGTATGCTTGAAAGGGTTGTTATTTGCCATATGATTTGTATTCTTTATATATATATATATATATATATATATATATATATATATATATATATATATATATATATATATATATATATATATATATATATAAGCCATTATTCGGATAAGCAAACCTATTTTGTTTTAGTATCAGCTGCATGCAGATCTGCCTCTTTTATTTTGGTTGATAACATGAAATTGCAATGCTTTTTTAAAAAAATAAAGAACTCTTTATCATTTCCATGTGTGGACGTGGTATGTTTGAGATACGACTGAACTTTTCCTTCGAAAGTCTATTTCGCTGCATTTTCTGACAACTCTATGTACATTTTTCTCACTTGCTACACCTGTGTTGTGATGCATATTAGTAAACATTTCTGCTATTAAGATATCCTTTTCATTTCTAACTTTACAAAGTTCAAACATTCTTAGAATTATAATATACGTTGTTAATATTATTTATTTACATTTAAGATGGTATAGTATCGGCTGGCAGTCGAGCCTAGCGCATATTTGGCATTAAATGTTAAACCCCTAAGGTCATCATGCGACAAATGATATATAACTTGATGAATTGGTAAGCTGCTATAACCACTTTTTGCGTCACATGTTTTAACTCGGATAAGCAAAGCGTTCCGTTTAACACTTCCCCGTTCGTGTATTTCAATTTATAGACGGGAGGATAACGACCTGGCACTCGTTCAGTGACACAAAACAATTTCGTGGTCCAGTTGGGTAAGTACAATTGGATGAGGTGCGGTAAGACGTCGATGTAGTTAAGAGTGTGATGATGAGGAAAATATCACAGGCTTGGTTTAAAAATTCGGTGCCTTTGTCGGTTTGCCTTAGAAGAGGGTGACGAACGCTTTGTTTTAACACAAGTTTGACGGCTCGCACTAACTCACTGCTCGATTTGGAAGTGAATGACACGACCCAGACAAATTTGAAAAAGATGTCGATGACACAAAACGAATGTTTGTGGCCAGGAATGTAATCGAACAAATGAGAGACATGGGCTAAATCAGCTTGCCATTGATGATCGATGCCTTCCACTCGGGATCGACTTCTGGAAACATTTTGTCGAATGGGTTTTAGTAAGGTGTACGTGGTTTGTTCTTGTAACCATCTTTGAGGTAAATGGACTCTTTCCAGTCTTATTTTGGCAGCGCGATAAAATTTCTGAACTCTTCCGTAACCGAAAGGGTGGGATGTAGTTGTGCTTGATGTGAGAGCATTGGGATCCCATTTTAAGAGGAGCTAATAATGACACCTCCTAGAAACCGCTGCCTCCATGTTTCAAAATGATTTCTTTTTTGGTTTGAGTGTCGATGCGAGAATTGGCCAGTTGCATCAAGGCTATTTTGTTTTTGTCAGAAAGGCGTGTGGTCTGATGTGGAATGTGAGTGATGCCTTGCAGTAATTGACGTGCTGTCACCGAAAACCATCGTAAGATTTTTTGGGACTGGCACTTAAGACACCAGCACGTATTTTTTTTTCGCGAATGATGCCATACAAGGCACGAATCAATTTGATAGGAAGATGAGACTGAAACAACGTCATGTTCACGCTGGGTGTGACAGTCCAAGTGACCGTGGTTTTCATAGATTGTTTCGTACTTGTTAAGTCGACGATGATGGCGTGTACACGACAGGCCTTCCGTTTTGGTACCAGTGGTGAAACAGACGGGTACGAAATCGCAAATAATCTGGTGTAGTGGGTTTTAAATGAGTAGCATGTTTTTACGCATGAGTCAGCCAAGGTGTTCCCAACTGTTTGGTTCAGACTTGTACTTGCGATTTATCTCTAGGACTTTTAAACAAGATTGCGTAATGAGCATTGAGACTGATGGTACGATGGGCTTTACTTTGTTGAAACAAATTTTGGGTGATGTAAATGACACTGGCATTACGATGATTCCCTTTGCGTGGAAACCACAGTTTAATCTCCTCTGTCTTCTCCTAACATGTTGTCAAAGATGAAAAGATTAGGTTGACAGGAGGTGAGACACGATCCCGTAGTCTTCGACAAGAATGCCTTCCACAAAGACAATGGAATCACCTTGACTTTCTAGCAGAAAGCTGTACGCCGATTGCCACTCTTTGTAACACCACACGATCCGTTGAAGTGGACGATCGATCAAACGTTTTACATATTCGGTTTTGCCTGAACCGCTGGGTCCAGCAATGAGCATCTTAAAGGGATGGCGAAGATACGAAGCCTCCCAAATATCACAATCTAAGGGTTCGTCGTTGACTTTAAAAGTTGCGGAAGAGAGAGCAGAGGTAGCCATATTAGTATAAGAAATGTCACTTTTGATACCAAGACAAGAGTTTTATGCTTTTTTGAAGGATACGATTATTGTCATCTTTCATTGTGAACAACACGAAAGACAAAAATGCATGCAAGCCAATGGTTAAGTACGTGAATAAAAACCATATCAAACAATTATAGTAAAATATCAAAAGTCTCTGTACAACAATTTTGTGATCAAAATGTCGTGTTCTAGGGACAGCGTGTAATGTTCATAGAGTCTCTACATCATGTCACTGTCACACAAGGGTCATCCTGGAATGGTCTTTCAAAGATGTTGATCGCTGATCTATCCTGAAGAGAATGGTTTTCCTCGGTGGCGGGCTGTTCTTCTTCTTCTGATATTACTATCATAGATTTAGCAGTTACTATTTTTCATTGAGCTTTTAAAGTCAGGTTTACAAATCCTGATGCATATTGGGCCAGATCTTTTGTCCAAACCTCGAAGCTCCAACATTTCCAGTCATGTGCATCTTTCCAGTAAGGGTGTATGTCACTATCTACACACACATCGTCGTACACATATTCAGTACCTAAATGTTGATGAATCTTGTTTTCCCGTAAAGGTCGAGAAGTATCCAGAAGATAGGGTGGGCAAACATTTTCTACGGAGAACCACACTGAAAACTTTATTGATGTCGGAACTTTATTGATATCGGCTGGCCATATACATATTTTGTCTACATCGGTAACAATTTACAGCGTATGAAAATATGAATGAATGATCATAACTATATATATATATATATATATGTATATATATATATATACATATTCATATATATATATATATATATATATATATATATATATATTTTATTTCAGATTCACACTGTATTACACATGGAATTATATTTTAAAATACGAACTTGAAACTGTTTCTAACTTGGTAATAAGATTTTATTTCAGATTCACACTGTATTACACATGGACATTATATTTTAAAATACGAACTTGAAACTGTTTTTAACTTGGTAATAAGATTTTACAATTTCATAATTATTTCAACGCAAGTGTAATTTTACCTATCATAATAATTATGAAGAAGAATGAACATAATTTACGTACAACCTGATCAAGAGTACAATTATAATTAATGAGAAGTAATATAACTATTCGCAATTTTGGATAATCTTGAAATGTGGAACCAGTTTACTGGTTGTGGTTCGCATGACTGCAGTCAAATTTCAGTCAGTCACCGTCTACCTGTTCATAGACTTGTTGATTTGTAGACAATAGAAAGCTTGCCTACATATGTATGTGGACCCAAGTGGTGACAAAAGTTTGGCAGCAAAGATTTTTAAGTGTGGAAATGCTGCTACTTACAAAGTTCCATAAAACGTCAGCAAAAGAACTGACTTGAACTTCTTCAAGTCATAATCTGCTGGTAGGTCACGCTGCTCCGACTGTATATTCTCTTTGGCTTAAATTATCATCTGCACTAAATGGCGAACTGAGGATATTGAAGAGTGGTTCCAAGTTCTTGAAGTCTTGGAACCACCTTTCAAATTCCACATCCAAGGCATCCAACTGAGTCTTGTACCTGTTAGCCATTTCACTAGAAATTGTTTACTGTTTCAGAAAAGGGAAATGGCAAAACCTGCATTCACCTGCTTTCCTTGAGAGCAGGGAGACTTTTACCTGAAATGATTTAACATACACATGCATTTCATGTGCAAACAAGCTATTGCCCTGAAGTTTGACATTCATTTCATTCAACTTTTCAATGATATAAATGGTAAACATGAAGTCTAACTTCCACTCTTCATTAACAATGTTAGTAACATAATTAGTAACAAAGTCACAATCAATACCCTTCATCTCCAGGAACATAAATTTTTCTCCTTCAGATCCCATACTTGCCTCAATATCTTGCCAAGGCGCAGCCAGCGAACACTGCTGTAGTAGTATTATAAAAGGCCGATTTGAGCTCAACGACCCTGTTTTTTACACCTTCCAGACCTCCAAACAAATACAAATTATCCCTTTTCTCTATCCTAAAACCCCAACCCCTATACAAAATCCAAAGTCTATAAGTACACAAAATACCTAGGTAATTTAATCAATAATCACGCTAAGAGCCCAGCTATAGAACACCTGTTGCAAAATACCTAGGTAACGTAATCGATAATTGCGCTATGAGCCCAGCTATGTAACAGATGTTTACCGAGCCAGGTAACTTTCATTAATAATGATATACGTCATACGGAGATCACGTGATCTTCCAGAATTTACTAGAAGATAGGTAAAATACCTTTGTCAGACTCAATCTTCCAAATCATTACCATATAAGGTAGTAGTCATTGCGGTCGCTGAACTTTTAAGGGAGAGATAGGTAAAATGATGTGTCAGACTCAATCACGTGATTCTCGAGAACATTCCAAATCACTGGTATATAAAGCCGTTCAATTCTCTCATAGTCATTGCGGGGACGGACTTTCAAGAGAGAGGATACAACAGAAGAATCAGGTAAGTGATATTATTTATATTTCATCACCAATAATTAATGTTTCAACTGTTGACATTAAAAATACCTTATTATCAGGATGATAGAGACTAAACTTTACTTTACCACTCAACAACGACGAGATTCCAACAAATCTTTTATTTGTGGCTTGTTTAGAGGATATTTGTTGTCTATAAAATATACCTTTGACCGATCGAGATCAATTGTAAGTTTAGTATATTTTTGTTGGCTAATCGGACTATGAAAGTTTTTAAATTCCACTAGTAACGTTTGATACAATTGTTCGAGAATACTCGCTGTCATCAGAGCTGATGAGCGAAAGTTTTAGCTTATCACGTGTTCCACTAAAACATATACCTGATGTTTCATTCTTGATTTCAACTGTCAATTATCTGCCGTCCATCATTATATACTTGATCTTGCTACTGTAGCTATTTGTCACTGTCAAATTTTCAAACATTATTTCTTAAGTTTAGATAAAATTTCAGTTGGAAAAGATAATGTCAAGTATTGTAGTGGGTGGAAAGGACACAGAATGGTAAGGACAGTGTGTAGACCATGGAGTATGTTCCAGAATAGCTACATCTTTATAAATACATAGATCCATACGCAACTTCTGTAGACAACTGAAACACTGTCTTTTCTATCCCAATCCAACATCAGGTCCCAAGTAGACATATCATGGTTTAGCTAAAACATTCGAAGTAGGCAATCCTTTCCTATTCGTGGACCATCTTTGAAATATTTCCATTCGACTGGCATAATCGCAATAGTCAGGCAAGAAAACAGGAAATGGTACGGTCTGAACTTAGAGTTCTCTGTGGGGCTCTCACTCGATTCTTGCTGTGTCGAAGTCATCCGTCTTCTTTGTGACTATCGTCTTGGAACTAGTACTTTACACCAGCGTGTCCGTAATGTAAAGGAAAGTGATTGGGAAACCGAACTCGCTTCAGGTACAATATTTAAAAGACTTTCCCAAGTGTTGACTGACGATTTGATGTGTTGGTAAACGTACAATCTTGTATGGTTGGTAAGTGGTCACTTTAAAGTTTCCATCCTGTCCATACTTCAATCTTCTTTTAGTTCTTCAAAGTGTGCCACTTGACTAATAAGATCAAATGAGAGACAATCATTTAATTTTACAGTCCGTATGCACTTTTCCTTATGGGTCACTGTATTCTTAGTCGTATTTATTAGGACAGCCACTATTTAAACGTAGAATTTTGTCGTCGGGATGTTCGTCCGTCTAGGCTCCTAAACAGTCTTCTTCAATTGTATAGTGATCTTGACCCAGACGATCTATGTAGATGCAACTGTCCCGTCCAGTTTTAATTGAGCATAGGCTATCACGCAAGCCGCTATGATGATATTTCCAAATTCGTCAGCTACTACAAAGTCAAGTTCTTCGTAACTGACTAAAAGCAAGTCCTCAGGAACGACGTCCGCGTGTTTCATGTATTTGCCTTTCTCGTGAATTATCTTAAAATAACGTGATGGTGCTTACAAATACTGTGTCTTGGGTAAACACGGTTGTTATGCCGTTTTACACTTCCTTTGTTTTCTCCACGTGGTATAATGTGATACCTTTCTGCTCCCAGTATTTCACTTTGAATTTATTTTGGTCGTCAGGAGTGTGGTACCAGGAAGGATAGCCACTGCCTTCTTGTTTCAATTTCAAAAATGCATTTATTTAGTATGTGAAAATGCCCGTCTGAGTCTCGTCGACTTTGTGGTAATTTTATGTCTTCGGAAAGTGGTAAATTCCGTAAATTCTAACATTGGTGTCCCATGTCCAGAGCTTAAAATAATTCCTCGCTTACCCACGTTCCTGTCAATGCGCGTTCTTCCTGGATGTGATGACAAGGTGGGTCTTGATTACACGTTTCGGCACAAGTACGGCACAAGAGAAATATCAGTCTTTGTTGGAAGTGTGAGGTAAAACTGGATGGTACAAGTCCGTGGGAGGCAAGACTTTAAATTTGATCAATCCTTTGTATTATCGAATCTAGTCCAGATCGATGTGTTCCGTCAGCAATTGCAGATGCCCTGTGGGAAAGAGACGATATTTGCACACATATCCAACTATTTGATTTCTACTCCTTTCTCCTCGTCGGCTTGGTACAGCAAACAGGTCGAATTCGTCCGTCCTCCGTACAAACTGTCCCACGGGTTCAGTGGGTCCACCATTTGTTTCCTTTTGAACGGTAATCGTACTCGTGTTCCCACATTTCCACCACTTGGTATCCTTGCTCTTTTAACTTCAAGCGTATCTGACAAGTGGCCTGGTACAAGTCTTCCATAGTCCGTTCTAAAAACTGATTTGTAATTTTGCGTTGAGAGTAACAGATGGGACATCCTTGAAATAAGCAATCGTTTAACTCGTACACGATCTTGGTGTTTTCTAAGTCTCAGCTATCTACTGAATACCTGCTAATTGCCTTTTCGCCTCTTCGTTTTAAGGAGCTGAATATATTTGTCCTCCTTGTCACACAAGTAGTGTAGCCATCGTAGGGCTTCGACCGAGTATTACCGTTTGACAAAGTTCGTCATTTGAGGACTGATGACAGCGAGAGTTTTTTTAGGGCATGAGTCATTAACGGTACTCTAAAGAACGCTGTTTGGCAATGGTGCAAGCTTCTTTCAAAGGATAAATTCCTCCTTGCTCCATAAACAGTTCTCAAAATTTTCCACAGCAACGCCGTAAAATGTCCACATGGGAACGACTATACTTTAACAGTTCTTCCTGAACGTCAAAAGGGTCCGATGCGTGAAAGTAGTACCAAGCATAGAAAGCTTCAAATTGTTCGGTACGCATGTTTTCGTGGTCGTAGTAGTGAGTCTCATACAAATGGTTTAAAACGACGCGTTGTCTGTGTATTGAAAAGATGCGTAAATAGCCTTTAGATATTTCTATCATTCCAAACGTTTCAGACATGCGACTCAAAGGCATGACCAAGAAACTCATCGAATCTTTAATCTGCACTTTTCTTGCTTGCACGTAGATGACTTTGGCTTCGTTCAAAGTCACATTAGGACGTTCGTTGTTATGTTTCTTATAATATCTCAAATGAAACTGTCCATCTTATTGCGAGAAATTGTCAGCCATTACTGTATCATAGCGATGACAATCCGTTATGTTCAATGTCTTCTTGGCACCACGTCTCTTCGATAGAGTCTAAGATCCATTGGGCAAAATCTGCTAATGTGTTCGGTCCCCGAAAGATTTTGTACGCCCTCCATGAATCTTGAATCCAAGAAAGGCTCTTGAATGCACTTCTCACACGCTTGGTGAGTTACGGAGAAATTAGGAATGTGAATGCCAGTCTCTTGCAAGCATTAGAAATCGAAAAAGTTGAAATTGCCTGTCTTATTCTTCTTCTTGGTCATTTCTTCCTCTTCATGTTTGGATTGGTATTTTTTATTGTAGCATTGGTGTTTCAAGTCCACTGTTTGGCGCCTAATGTGACATCAGTTCTTTCGTAACAGACATGTGCTTTGGCATTATTGGTACGTATGTCTTGCCCACAAGTAGGGCACAACCTCCGGAGTTGACAAGCATATTTCTGATGTGAACCTTGCATCTTAAAATGTTGTTGGTAACAGGCAGGGCTGACAAAGTTTGCTGGCAATCTGGACAATGCACTCGTTCTTGTCCTTCGTCCATACAGGGCTTAGAGGCTAATCATCTCTCAAATTTCTATCAACAATGTTTGTTTTGTTCTCGATTGTTATATCCATAGTCACATTTCTCACAGTAATACCCATATCCAGGGAAAGAAGTGATATTAGTAACAGCATCAAAAAGTTCATCGTGATGATAGAGCCAAGACGTCTATCAATTTTTGAGTTTTAGGAATGCCACAAGAGGTGTCTTTGTAAATCCTCGCTTGATGTAACATAAGTTATGCTTCTCTTCGTTTTTTGACTCGGTTAAATTTTCGAATCATCTCTCACTCTCTTTCCCATTCTGCCGTGTCGTTCTTGTCGGCATATATTCGATCCCCTGCGATGGCACGGGCTAAACACATATTGTCTTGAAGACTGTGAATTTGAACGAGGCTGCGATGGCCGTCCACCAATAATACCTTTTTGCGTCTAGTCTAGTAGGTCATAAACAGTGTTGCCTTTCCATCGATGATGTGAAACTTGTCGTTGAATTGCTGAACGTATTGAATATTGTCCATGACTTTGAAATATGTCATTTCTGATGGGCTGCTAAACTCGATTCAAGCGGGGGACTGGAAACTGTCATGTTTAATAGAAAACCTCGTCGGACTTGAAATCTTTAAACTTCACCGTGGTGTTAAAGTTTTTATATGATTGTTTTTCTGTCTCTCGAATGTGATAACAATATTTTTGGTTTAAATTCTCTGGGTCAGGATTCCGGTTCACTCATCTCATCTTTAAAATCGCTGGAATGAATTTGAGCCAAGACTTCAGCTACATTGTGTGTCGATAAATTACTTTTATGCCTCCTACTTTCTTCTCCTTTCTTTACGAAATGATGCGATCGTTTCATCTTGACTGAAAAAGTTAAATAACTACATGTGACATGTCATGATTGCATTTTATATCCATATCAGACGAGTTTATATATAAATGTCTAGTGCCTTCCCTCACCAGTTTTCATTTGACTCTCAAGCCAACCAGAACCATGGAAGAGCCAACACAGATCGAACTTCCGATAAGAGCTTTGGGAGGTGTCATGCGAATGTTTTCTTCAAAAAGCCGACTGTCTAATAACCATCCTTTCGAGATAAAAGTCAAGATACTTGCTATATTTGTAAGAATAAAGGTCATTGTGCGACAGAATGTCCAGACCGTCAAAAAAGCAAGAGCAGTGTCAAAAAAGACAACATTCAAGATACCTGTTATCATTGTCAAGAGAGAGGCATTGGTCTTCGGAGTGCTCTAAGAAACAACAGGAGGAGAAGTTTTCATCGGCAAAGGAATAACCCAAGACGTTCAAAAAGAGAAGAAAAGAAGGAGATAAAACGGGAGGAAATGAGAAGTAAAAATCTGCGAAAGTGACGAAATTCACAAAATAGAGAAAAAACACATGTAAAAGTGAAGAAATTCAAAAAAACAGAGAGGGTAAACCAAAAGCAGACACAAAAGAAATATACGAAATTTTTTTAAAAAATTGCTGTGTTGAGTTGTAAATTGGAATTGTGAATATTATTACCAGAGTAGCTCAGACTGAGAAAAACGTAGCGTCTCATGGTTTTGATTTTTTTATAATACGAGCATACAATCATGCAGTCACACACTTTCATCATAGGATAAAAACGGATTTTGATTTTTCATTGACTTTGGCAAAATCAATATTAACTCTTTCCGAAAGAAATGACTGGACAAGAAAGGACCGTTATGTGCTTGTTTTTAAAACAAATATAAACTCAGGAACGAGAAGCAATGAACTTTAACTGCCTTAACTCTTTGCCACTACCAAGACCAACTTCTGGACTTATTCCTGTCGCTGATTTGGTAGAAATCACTAGGGCTGGTATCTCAGGCGTAATAACAGGGTTATACTGTTTGGCTCGGGAAGGTCTTTTTCTTTTGTGTCGTAATAAAGAAGTCTGATACATTTGTTCAGACTTCTTAACTCTGCCAAAATATCCAAGAGTACTTTGACCTGCGAATAAGAGAGAAAATCCACTAAATCCCAATTAAAATTGGACTCCTCTGGAAGTAAGTTTGTATTCACTTTGGTAGACGCTGCCGTTACCTAAATGATATAAGAGGATTGATTATAATGAAAGTGTTCCAATGGTCAGACATTTTTCACCCCAATTCATTGTCTTCTTTGTTCCCGTCATGTTAAAAAAATAAAACAACGTTGTCGCATCGATTCAATGCGCACAGACGCCAGCTCACCTATATAGGGAATGTGACGTCACAAATTGCTCTCTTCAGATTGGAATACAGACTCCACGACTTAATTTTGTAATGCGTGTTGGAATTGGTGAACAATTACAATCCGTTTCGATCCTCTCTTCGACTATAAATAAACACGGTTCACTTCATTCCCTTCACCAGTTCTCGTCACAAAGATGTGGACAAACATTGAATCCTCTACTTTAGCATCGTCGTTGTTTTCCGTAGGGACTTAACCATATATGTGAAAACACAATGAACCATCATTCGGACCACCGGTGCAAATGTTTGGAAGACAAGGCTGTCTGAAGTAGACTCTCATCAACAGACCAGAAGTGAGATAAAGTTTGAAACATAGTTTGAGAAAGATAAGACATATGCAGTACCCTTTATATTAACGGGATGATGTTAACATAAGCAACTGTCATTTTCAGGGCCACTCAATTGCCTCGAATAAGATTTATTCAATCTTGCCTTTCAAAAAAAATAGTCAATTGTATAAATTTATGCTTACCTCTCAAAAGAACAATATTCCCTTGCGTAAATATTTTTTGTCGGTTGTATAATTTGGTTAGGATAGAATGATGTTCATCAATCTATAAACATGAATTCGAATGCAAAATTTTATGTAGGATCACGTAATGGTAATTCCCATTGTCTCTATATGAACTATAAGTCTTTGCTCCTGTTTTTACATTCATGTTCTAATTTGCTCCATAAGACCTATGCTGCAAAATGAAACTAGATTCGATTGATAAATATTTCACCCAACTAAATTTACAAAGGTTTTTGTCCCATTTAACAACAGCTTTAAGTTCGATAATCAATTTGTTCCCAAACATTTCTTCTATCAAAAAAATTGTGGATTTCAGCGAAACGATAATAAGAAAGTTATTACTTGTTATTGCATAATATTTTAAGTAATATGTATTGTTTAAAGTTGGCCAACGAAAACATAAAGAAAGAAGCAAAAGCTATACCACGTCGGTATGCTTAAAAAAAGAATGAAATTTGATGATTATAAATCCGCACTTGACGGAATTTGTTATTCATATTCGAACAATGGTGACCCAATGAAATCATTATAACATTGAAACTGATGTAATAATAAAACTCCGATTGTTAAATTTAGATGACAAGCATTATTGCAAAAATGGTATTTATACATTTTGGACTGCGATTTTCTTGATATGCTGTTGTCGGACTAAATTGCGTCTGAACTTTATAAATAATGTTTGAAAGATTGACATTTACCGACAGCAGTAATTGCAAGATCAAACATATTCTATCTGACAATAAGCCATTTACCATTACAATTACACATGAAAATTCTGGTATCTGTTTCAAAGGCGTATATGATACACTTAAACTTCGAATATTTCAAATTTCTTGAACAATCAAGTGCAGTATAGTCGGAAAGTTTAAAGGTTCAATGATCTGATCAATCAAGAAAAATACCTAAAAATAACAATAGACGTTGAGCGATCAAAACTATATTCATCTGAAATGAAGTATGTGCTTAAAAAGATCAAAATGAAATATGTATTTACTGCGGAAGAAAGGAGAACTAAAACTTTATATATATATATATATATATATATATATATATATATATATATATATATATATATATATATATATATATCAACAGGATGCTGAAATATTTCTGGTATCTTCTGTTAATACTATAACGATTAGCGATGTTTAAAAATAAATCTGATAAACTTTTAAATATTGTACATTTTATCTAAACTCATAGACCTTAGCAACTGAATCAGTAAAAAAGCCCTATTAAGATTCACAACAAAAGTGGGGGTCGTGGAGTGTCTTTTGGGGTCTGGCGGTTAATATTTGTAATTGTCCTGGGGAAAAAATGTTTGAACTAGAAAATCCCAAAATCACTTACTGCTAACATTTGTTAAAGAATTAGAAACAAGACTGATATATATCGAAACGATGTAAAAGCGTCATAAAGAGAACCTATGACGATTTTAAACTAACGGCACGGTCAACATAGATCAGTATCACTTTAAAAAATCTTTCTTGTCATTAAGGATGTCGTGTCAAATCCTTATTCTATTAACTTAATAGCTTCATCCTCGAGATGTTGTGAAATATTAAATAATTTAATGTAGTAAATGGGTAAACTGAAATGCATCCTTAAAGACTACGCAGCAATTGATACTGATTTCATCCTGTAATTCGGTTTGCTGCAAAGCAATTTTTATTTATTATTTTTATTTATTTATTTATTTATTTCAATACAGGACAACAGAAAAAAGTAACATTTGAAGAGTTTACTAACCTAATTGTACATGATTTGTTTTCTTAGAAATGGAAGTTTTGCAAAATGGCGTTTGTATTTAGAGAAACAATATGAACTGGTAGATTTGTATTTGAAGAAATATGGTGAAAAGATATATCATTTCACTATATTTCTTGAAATTCAAAAATCCAACACAGTCATCACCGCGACAGTTTTATTGTTCCTGTCTGATAGTCTGCAGTCTGGGATATTGGCAGTAGTTCCGTGTGACTCCAAACTCCCGTACCTATTTTAATATGTAGCATGTATAAATAAAGATTATGAGAATATTGAGAATGAAATTGAACAAGTCAATTGACTCGGATTTGGTGGAGCTCAACAGTTATTATGTAAGAGACTGATGTATGTAAGTTGAAGTTATTTGCATTTTAAACATGCACAGTGGAGAGAATCTTGGCATACCTATATAATACTTTCATTTAATGTCGCTGAAATGTCTTTGGATATTGTTCTTTTGGAAATTTTAAATGATCTTAGGACACTGCTAACTAAAATGACTGCTCCCTTGTGCTCCAAAAATTAACCTGAATTTGTCTAAAGTACACTATTCTTGGCAGCTATTAAAATATGATAAATGAATTTTGTCAAACTAGACAATAACAGCTAATAAAAGTGCAATGACTGAATTACCAAATACATAAAATGTAAAAAAAAAAAATAGTTATCGGCTCTATTTTTCACAATTTACCTCTGAAGTTCGAGAAGTGAACACTAGCAAGTAGAGCTAGCACTTTTTTGAAAGATGCACATCTGGAGTAAGGCGAAGCTGTATACTCTCTAACCCATATTACACCCATCAAGCATACATCAAAATAAAAGGAATTGAAGGGTCTTTTAACAATACCTAAGATATAAAAGTGTCCTAAAATAGCCAGTATAACTAGCGAGGAAACCCGGGGAAACTCTTTTTCTTTAAAATTCTATTACGTAACTGTAGACCGCCACCTTTAACACAAAAAGGAAATTTTACTTTTTACAACGGTAGCATCATTCTGTATATCTTCCTGTTTATCCTTCAAAATCATTAGGGCCACCAATATTCAGAATGAACCAACAGTTTTTAATATGGTGGAACATATGTGATAACTTTCATTTTGCAACCAGTGATTCTCAAAATGTATCACAAATTTATTCAAACAAAACCAAAAGATCATCGTACTTCACAGCTATAGTAGTCTGAAAATTTAATGGCATGATTTTCTTTAGTGAAACTCTGGAATGACAGCACCAAAATTAAATTTAAAAGTTGACATCGAACCTGACATGGCACGATCTAGCAGTGGAACTCTCCGTACTCTGGAGCTTATATACAGAATTTTACTAGCAATCTTTTTTAGGTTTTGGAAACTTTGTATGTCTGCTACGCTGATCTTGCTTTTGATTTATTGGACACAGGGAGGAATCGTAGCTTTGGTGTGCTTCATCCTAGCTATTTTGGGTAAGAAATAAAAATATCACAGGGCTGAGGAACACTGAATAGAATGCACACGTGGTAAGGGACATTTACTAAAATTAAGTATTTATTGTTGTTTTAAAATGTAATGATAATATGATTTAAGAAAAACCTATTGAGTCCTGATTTTGGAATGATCTGCACTTTAAACGTCATCAAACAACAAACTTATTGATCGATATTGACTTTACCTTGTGGCCAGGTACTAAACTGGGTGAGTTAAAGAAAACGTTGGGTCTGAACGTAAAAATATAAGATAGTTTAAATTCTTTTTAAGCGTGTGTAGTTTTCATTATGACACCACAATGCACAACATTGGATCACATTAGGTTGACATCATCCAAATATTCCCAAATACATTAACAATGATTTTTGCCATCTGTGTTTTTTGGGGCACATAAAGAATGACCTTCCAAAGGAATATATGGATGTATGATGATCCAAATAATGTGAATAATTGCCATTTAACGGTACGTATTGTCAAACTCCACAAAATTAAAAGTTATTAGGGCCTACTGAAATAGTTGATATCTAGTACATCTTCATAACCTGTATGACTTGTACTTTAGTATTTTAAAGTGCACAAGAACATTTAATAAACAGGAATCAACATGTGTATTGATATGATGGTTTGTTGCCTGCTTTCACCTGTTCATAAAACAAAGCAGCAATCTCATACAGGTTTGCCTGCAATATGTAAATGAATTTATAAATAGTCCCATTAGCTTAATATTATTTCTCACAACACTATTGACCATAATTACATAAAATTGTTCAATAAACTGCCCATATTTAACAGTTTGATGAACAGCTTCTGGCTAAAACTAAATAAAAATGATAACAGTACATGGAATACTAACTAAATCTTTAAGTATGAAGGCCACTAGAAAAAGACAATGACAGAAAACTAAGAAAAGATAATGACAGAAAACTTTTCTACCTGACATCAGTGCTGGATGTAGTGCTAATCCAAATAAAACAATTATCATACAAGCTATTAAAAAATCTGAATACAGTCAGAGACTTTAATAAAAAAAATGTAAAAATTTAGGCTAAAATGACAAAAAAGATGTTCATAATGGATGGCTAGTTATTTCTAGTTTTTAATGTTAGTATGAGTGAGAAAAAGAGGGGGAAAACCTGATCTTTATAACAAAATATTTTTCAGCAGTTTCTCTTTTTTGCAAACAGTGCACTTGTATCCACCGTGAGTTGTTTTTCCATTTATCCTATTAGCTGTATCTTAGCATGAAACTCTGAGAATCAGTAGTATAAACGTCAGGGTCTGTCATTTTCAAATTAAAATAGAAATGTACATGGTTTGATTATTATTTTATTACATATCTGGATTAAATTTTCAGTGTCATAAGATCACATTAGCTGGAAACTATTTTTAATTAATTACCCCAAACACATATCATACTACACTCTTTCATTTGCATACTAGTTTTTCATAACAGTTAGTTTCATTACATTCTAAAAATTTACTTTTCTTTGACTTATCAAATTATGTATGTAAGACACGTCTTAAAGTCTTCTATTATTCCAGTTAAGTTGTTCTTAGTTTTATTGTACTCATTATTTGCAGTCATCATTTTTCATGCCAATTTCAAAAGTTTTCCTAACAGCATGCAGGATTATCTGTCAAATTTTACATAGTGTTGCAGCTTGGAACAATAATTGATCCAGGTTAAATTCATGATGCTAAATGCTGATAGCTGCAAAATAGTATTTCCATTTTGAGTAATGGAATTTTGCTTTCTATAAGTCATAAACCACTCACAAAACACTTTTAATGTACCATGTGATTCCACAATTTTAAACCTATTTGCATCTGAGGTCATTTGTTTCAGAATAGGGAGAAGAACTGGACAGGGAGAAGTAAGAACAAAGCAAGTTATATGAATGAACTAAACCCAAGTTTTCCACTGAATCAAAATAGCCAACATGTGAGTGAATCTCATGGTTCTCAACAGATTAATAAACTGAAGAGTCTGTTGACCCTTGAGTCAGAATGAAAATCTCAAGAGTCTTTTTGACATTCATGAGCCCATAACTGTAATTCCTCATTCTTGGTGAAAACAAATGTTTAAAATGTCTTGCCTCATGCAGAATAATGCAAAATACAAGTACAGTATTTTGTAAGAAACATACAATATCATTTTTGTACAAAGTGTTTCTCCTTCTAATTACAATTTGGCCCTGGCTTGTGAATGCACTGGGTTACAAATGATCCAGGTTATGAATGTTGGGCCAGCCAAAACATGACTCGGGTTATGAACCAAACTGCCATTCACTAGAGCACAAAATTTTGAACACAAAGTTTACATATGACTGGCTCTACCAAAATAGAGTGAAAAAAGGTGAAAATAGGAGTCTGTGGTGTTCTTGTATTTATTTTTGTGTCATGTTTGTGTTTTTTGTGGGGTTTGAGTGTGTTTGTGTTTTATTGCTATGCATGTTTTGTATTTGTAAAGTACATTTAATGTTTTACTTCCTTTGTTTCTTTTTCATTTGACTTGTTTCAGGTAGTTTACAAATCTTGTGAATTCAGACATGTATTTATAGTGCAGCTGTTAAGATGTCTTCTCAGAAGGCAAGAAAAGTACACTGGGTCGAAATGAAGCACAAGATCATCTGCAAGAAAGAAGCTGGGGCTAAAGTTACAGAATTTGCAGCTGAGTATGGAGTCAACAAGTCAACCATTGGGACAATTTTGACAGCAAGGAGTAAATCATGCCAAGGTAGTCACACTGATCCACTCACAGAACCAGAAGACTTCAGTCCATGACGAAATGGAGAGATTGCTGCTGCTGTGGATCAATGACAGGCAGGAGACATCACCTCCAAGGAAATCATCTATGAGAAAGCCGGTGTCATCTATGAACAGCTCAAGAAAAGAACTCCAGGAACAAGCTTACAAAAAAAGGGGAAGAAGAGTTCAAAACTAGTAGGGCTTGGTTTCATAGGTTCAAGAAAAGGTGTGGGATCCACAGTGTTGTTATGCATGGTGAGGCTGGCAGTGCTGACAAAAAAGAGACTGAGAAGTTTACAGTGAGGTTTCAAGATTTCATCAAGAAAGAAGGTTACAGTCCACAAAAAGTCTTCAGTGCTGACGAAACTGGGCTATTCTGAAAAAGGATGCCTAACAGGACCTTCATCACCAAGAAGGAGGGGACTTTGCCCGGTCACAAGCCCATGATGAACACTCCTAATCATAGCCTGCTCATGTGGGTCTTCCTCCCAATGTGGGCAAGGTGTACACACAGTGTGCACCTTGCCTACAATGTGAACACGGGGTCTTCCTCCCAATGTGTGCAAGGCATACACACAGTGTGCACCTTGCTTACAATGTGAACACTTCTCCCAATGTGAACAAGGCGTACACACAGAGAATCCCAGGACTTTTAAGAAGAACAATGTTGTCAAGTCAAACTGCATGTTCATTGGAAACACAGTCAGTCTTCAAGGAGTGGATCCTGGAAACCTTTGCACCAGCTGTCAAAAGATACCTGATGGACAACAACCTGTCACTGAAATCCCTGCTGGCCACCCAAAATATCTGGAGGAGAAGTTTGATTTCATTAAGAACCTGCACCTGCTGGCCAACACAACCTCCATCTTTCAGCCAATATATCAGCAAGCCATCTCCAATTTCAAGAAGCTGTACACCAGGGCTCTCTTCAGCAATGTCTTTGAAGTCTGCCAGTTTTCCAATGACATGACTGTCTGCAAGTTCTGAAAATTAAAGTTTGATGTCATCAGAACAATCAGGCTCATCCAGAAAGCCTGGGGAGAAGTAACTCAGAGGACGATGAAATCAACCTGAAGAAGCTGATTCCTGCCTTGCTAAAGGAAGAACCAGCTGAAGACACGAAACTGGTGGAGGTGATCATTGCAACAGCAAGGGACCTGGAAGTAGAGAAGGTCATTGAAGAAGACCACAGTGAGCTGACAGTGGAAGAGCTTCAAGAGCTCCTGACACAGGAACATGACTAGGCCTAAAAGGAAGCTTCATCTGGAGGCCAGGAGGAGCAAGCCAAGCAACAAATCCCGATGGCTGACATCAAGTATTTCTTGAAAAAGTATGAAAAGGTTTAAGAGTTTGCTAACACTTATCACCCGAATCAGGCTGAGGTTAACAGGGCTAGTGATCTCTACAATGGCAGTGTCATCCACCACTTCAGGCAGGTCCTCAAAAAGAGTGATAAGAAGAATACCATGGACAGTTTCTTCAAGCCTGCCCCTGCTAAGAAGCAAAGGATGGCTCAAGGAGAGATGAGTTTGCATTCCTCAGACTCTGATAACTAAAATACAACTGAGAAGCTGCAAGAAAATAAACCTGTAAAAAAAACTTTTAAAAAGTTGTAATAAAAAAACTGCAAAAAGATGTAAAAGAAAAAAATCCTCCTAATCATCCTCACCTGAATCCCCTGCATTTTTAAAAAAACAATGGGACCCTATGGGAAAACATGTTCCCTGTTTTGAATGCCATCAGGGAACTGATTTGTAATCCATGGCCCCATGTGTGACTATGTGCATAGTTTGAATATGAAACAGACAAGATTGTTTTATACTTTATTATATTTTCAACTTCTCAGTGTATTCTGTTATCAACTGCTCAAATCATTGTATATGCAAATGTATGCCCATACAACTATGAAGGTTATGTATTATTCCAATATCAAGGATGTACATCACAGAATTGTCAGTTCACTTTCTCATTCATCCTTAAATTTTCTAACAAATTTTGGAAATTAAGTCTTCTCTTCCTCACAGCTGACACTATCTTTCTGTTTCTTTGAGTCAGAGGGTCAGAAAATTCTTTAACAGTAGGTTGTTTCTTAGACAGAGACAGAAAAGAAAGTTCAGAAAGTATGTACTGAGTGTTATGTTGTTCAGTTTTTTTCTGACTGATTTATTACTTAAAATGCTCGAGGTCCTTCAGCATGTGGTTGTCACCAGAAGACTTCTTTTGGTATCCAGTTCTTCCAAAATAAAAAAGATGCCAATATGGCCACCATTGCAACCATCTTGAAAGTCATATGATAGCTACTTTCCTCCAATGGCATCATATCTACATGAGGTTTTCAACAGAGGACTTATGGTACTATTAGTTGTCATAAGTAAAAATAGTATGGATGCTAAATTCAAGATGGCCACCATGACAGCCATCTTGAAAATCACGCATTCCCTTGAATATTTGGAGAAAATCAAAAACAGTTGGTAGTGTAACATTTTCATTTAATCCTTGCATTTTGCCAATAGAGATAAATGTTAGACTGGTTCAAATCTCATTGACTTTAACCTTTAAGTGATCAACTTAATTGTTATGTTTTTACATGATCCATTAGTTCTAGTTATTAATAATTGTAGCATGTCAGTGATTTTTATATAGTGACCTTTGTGAACAGTAAAGACAAGAAATGAAACTTCAGATCATTTGAGTATTTCTGTTTTGATACTTTCAGGAATTTTCTACCATGCACAGGATATGTTTTTGTATTATCCTAATCAGCCCCCAGGCTCGAGGTTGTACGTCATGTCACCTGACAACTTTGGGATGCGTTATGAGAACCATTTCATTACAACAAAGGATGGTGTCAGCATAAATGTAGTTCTGATTAAGCATCCACATCCTGGAGCAGCCACCATTGTCTATTTCCATGGAAATGCTGGAAATATTGGACATAGGTAATTTTTAAAATTTTCAATAATAATACATTTGAAACTTTATTATTCAGTCAGCTTTTAGGAAATTCACATAGACTTTAAAAGTAGCAATAAAAAATTAACTTTGGTCAATTGTTGTTATTGTTGTTCTTTTGTTATTTCATTCAAACACATAACCCTGGACCAATAACTAGTATTGATTGGATTCTTGACCAATAACCAATAAAAATTGGCCCTAGACCAATCGCCTATATTGATAGGTCCTAGACCTATAACCTGTATAGATCTTTTTTAGACCAATAACCAGTATTTTTTGGTCCTAGACCTATTACCTGTACTGGTCACTTTTAGACCAAGGACATGTATTGTTTGGTCCTAGACCTATTACCTGTACTGGTCAGTCCTGGTCCAGTAACCTGCATTTGCCCAAACCACAACAGCTCAATATCATGTCTTATATGCCAATATAGCTTCCTAGCTCTCAATTGAGGCTTGTTAGTGCTATCTATGGTTTTATATCGGTAATCATGTGATATCTCCTGTTGTGTAACTTGTGTATAAGTTACATGTCTCACACATTTACCAATAAATATGCAACTAATAATCATGTGAAAGGACAGCAAAATTAAATAACAAAATAATATAATTACAAAATGATTAATAGTTAATAAAATAAATTTCAATCATAACTAAATACATTTCAAAATCATTATCCTGGCAACAATATCAGGTGCCAGAATACTCCCAATAGCATTAACAAACCAGCATTACTGACCATTGTTTTATTCTAAGGATCTATGTTATTCTATGCTTGGATCCTACGAGCCTACTAGAATTTGGTGGAGAAATGATTTCTCCTTTTGGACAGAACAGGGAGAAGTGAGAGTTAAACAGGGAAAATTGGGAGCAAAGCAAGACATTCTCTCTCTCTCTCTGTCTCTATGTATGCATGTATGTATGTATGTATGTATGTATGTATGTATGTATGTATGTATGTATGTATGTATTTGTGTGTGATGTTTTAATTTTTTTATTTGAATTATGCACTTTATTTCCCAGTATGCATATTTGCATTTAACATTAGTTTTAGATAATTCTGTATTTTTAAATTAGAAATTGTGTGAGTTCTGTCCATATTATAAACACATTTGCTGCATATTGAAAAGCTATCATATTAATACGTATTGTATTATGGCAATATGAAGAGAACAACAGAAGCTATACATTGTAATAAATTTTAAATGATTAGCTAGATTACAGTATTGTAATTTCAAGTTCGTACAAATACTTAATCATAATCAAGAAATTTTCTCTTCTACTTTGTGAAAGTTCATTATAAAATGGCAGTTGAAAAAATTTCTACATCGGTTTGAAATAATCCCCATACCATGTACATGAGAGCAAATGCACACATATTTCAAATCATACTGTTCGTCTTTCTTACCTTTAAAATTTTACCGTAACTGTTCAGAAGAAGAGGTTTTTGTTAATGTAACACTTTATAGCTTCATTAGTAACATTAATCCTTGGTTAAAATAGTATTTGCTTTACTGTTTTTCTTTTCTTCGTGTTTTCACTAAAAATGAGTTAACTCGGAAAAAAAACCTTAACCATACAGCGTCTCTCAAATTCCACAAAATAGCATTGTCCCATATTTTTCTCACCCCCATAATTGCATTTTAAAGCTAAATCTTCAATAGCTCAATACTTAGACTCTGCTTTCTATGAATTGTTTATTTTCCGGGATATATTTGCACTATGTTTTATGATCATCAAAGGATAACTTGTGGAAATTGGGCATTGACAGTTGCTAACTTACTCAGCGAAAGGGTTAATAATCGGTCAATTTTCAAAATATGTATGTTAATGTGCATGGGTTTTTTTGTTTGTGCAATTAATATCAACACCAACTATTTGATAGTTTGAATCATACATTTCTCTATAATATAATGATGGATTTAACCTGATTTGGGCAAGGAAGCATTTAAAAAGTATGGTCATTCAGTGTTTCTTTAAACAATCACAGGGTGAAGTTGCTTTTGCTTTCTTAACCCATTCTATCCTGAGAAGCAATTTTAAATACACTGTGATAAAACGGAGCATCACACAGCAGCAGCAAAAGAAATTGTGATGACCTTCACCATGTTTACAAAAAATGTTGTAACATTGTTATTTATTTTGTAAAGTATATAAAACTATGAATCTCTGAAAAATTAATAAAATTGGCAACACAGTGATATATGTTTTATTAAAATTTATTGATGTACAAGCTCACAACTGTATTTTGAAATAAGGATTTTAAAAAAAAAATTTAAAAATTACCATGATCTTCAGTGAATCTTTTCTCCATGAAGATGAATGAAATGCTCCAAATAGTTTGGGAATAAAATAAAGATAATTCTATGTCTAATATTTTGGTCCAAATTTGAAGTTTATAGCACCGTTAGTTCAAACATTATAATAATTTTGCCAAAACTGCACAACTAAATACTAGGAACAATTTGTTGAGTTCACAATCTAGAACATGCCTGCAGTTTCTCAAAAAAAAAAACTTGTCCACAAATTAATTCAGGAAATCTTTAAACTGAATCATTAAAAGTTTTGAAGTCCACATCATCACTAGGTCAGTATTCTTCTGGGTGTTGAACAGTTGCCCTTCAATTAATTTAAATCCTGGTTGCAATCGAGGAGAAAAATTACTCCGGACATAACATATTTAAATCCTTCAAAGTTAGCGTAATTGTCCGAATTGCTGTCGAAAAGTAGATGCAGTCATGCACCATCTATTTCATCAACTTCATTTACATCTAAACCATCAATTAAGTCAATATTATCTTCATAATCATCGAAATCTTCAACTTCAATGTCACTACCTTCGCTATCAATATCCATGTTTTTGTCCATCATTTTATCGATCGATTTTCAAATCAGCTGTTATGTTTTTAACCACCTTTTTTTTCATATTTTTCTGCGCATGCATGCTTTATCCATTTCCTGTTGCTGGTGAAGAAGTACACAAGTATTTGTGATGTATAACATGTGTTTCTAGATGATACAAAAACACCTAGTGAAACTACGATTGAAGGTGTATTCTAGATAAAATGGTAGTCAACGACCAAAGGTGTAGTCAGGATAGAATGGGCTAATAGAAGAAGGCTAAGTTTAGAGTGTTTAGTCGATATAGTCACCCACTTCAACTGGTAGCATGACTCCTGGTTCCATCAGTCATTTATTTTTTCTGTTTCTTTCTGCACTCAGATCAGTGATGCTGTGGCATCTGAGACAACCAACACAAATTATTTCTTACTAGAACTTTGTCTCCATTTTAGCACTGTAATTTTCTAAAGGTAAACTCGCATCATTTAACTGGGCATGCATGTGATTCTTATCATTTCTTCCATAATGACAAATAGTAAAATGCTCATGTTGACATTTGGTTCTCAAATTGTTTAGTTTGGTAACAATGCATGTACATATTGCAGTGCAGTGATTAATATTGCAGTATGGTTTCAATTGGTAGTATTCACCTGTAATTAGGTGTCAACACCTTGTTGCTTGCAACAAATCAACTTGACTAGATCTCGTCAGTTTCTTGGATCACATTTCACTATAATAATGCCAGTGACCATAATAGTATGGCTACTTCTCAACAGTGCATTCTCTTCCAGTGTTTCTCAAGTCACTTGAGTTATCTGTAAATGCACTAAGTCAGGTACTTTACAGAGTGTCCCATTCAAATCTTAATTGACAGAACAGAGAAGTCTTCAGCTTCCAGGCAGTTTTCTTTGTTGTGACCAAACTGGACAACTAGTGCATGTCATAGTAAATACTGGTAAAATTAAAATATTACTTATCTCAACAAGGCAAAAAGGACAAAACTTGATAGTGATGAACTATATCTGACATGGAAGGATAAAAAGTTTGCAAATGGTCTGTCATGATTGTCTACTTGGTGTTTTGGTAGATAATAACCTATCATGGACCGAACATATCAAACATGTCAGTGAAAAAGTTGATTCAAGTTTATGGCTTCTCAGTAGAGAAAGACATTTTCTCCTTAAAAGGCACAGAAAACTATTTTCTAATAATTAGATACAACCCTATTTAGACTACTTTAATACAGTATGGGTTAAATCAGACGATAAAATATAGCAGAGCTGGCACATCTTTAGAAAAGAGCATTTGGGCTAATATCAATCCAGCAAGAAAGCAATGAAAATTTAGCTGCTAAGTTAAAAATATTAAGTTTATGGCTTCTCAGTAGGATAAGACACTTTCTCCAGAAAAGCACAGAAAACTATTTTATAACAGTTACATACAACCCTATTTAGACTACTGTAATACAGTATGGGGTAATTCAAATGATAAAAACTTAGCAAAGCTGGCACATCTTCAAAAAAGAGCTTTTGAGTTAATACCAATCCAGAAAGAAAGCAATGAAAATTTAGCTGCTAAGTTAAAAAATATTAAAGACTAAATCCAATTGAGAAAAATTTTTTTTACAAGATATCTGATAATAGTGCTCTTTAATATTTACAATCACTATTCCAGTATAGGCTACCTGGCAATACTCCCCACCTGCAATCCATGTGTGTTTGTGTGTGTATGTGTGTGTATACATATATGCATCTTATTTCACATGTGTGGGGTTTTCTTTATGTGAGGGTGCAAACAAACAGAAATATCAAAGGTTATTATATTACACTGATCATTATATTTGACCAAAAAGGTGAAGTATTCAGGAGTAAAACTTAGGATTGAATGCACACATTGTTTTGCGGTCAGATATACATATTTAGAATAGAATCCTCATCTTTTTTTCATATAAATAAGTACACAGTAATGCACCTGTGATAAATATATAACATAGTTACCTTGAAATTTGTTTTATTTATAGGATGATGATAGCCCAAGCAATCTACCTAATGTGTCATGTAAACATACTAATGGTTGAATACAGAGGCTATGGTAAAAGTGGTGGATCTGCTTCAGAGAAAGGTATGAAGAACACATAATTAGTTATATCATTATCCCAATGAATTTTTGAAGGGCTGGTTCTTCTGCATGTCAGTATGTATGAATGAGTAATGACATGTAACTCCCTTCCACTTCTGTCAACTTAACATCTTTGGGATGTGATTGGGGGTGTTCCTCAGAGGTTTTCTATTATTGGTTCATAATATATATATAATAATAATATAATATATTTTATTATGTAATTATATATATATATATATATATATATATATATATATATATATATATATATATATATATATATATATATATATATATATATATAAATAATTATAAATATATACCAGACAGAACAGACTGTGCTATCCCTGGATTCTGTAGTAGAATCTTGATAATAGTGGGCAGAAATAATAGTTTAATACAAACAATACTATCATACAGGTTAGAGAAATTAAATTCGTACTCTACCGAGTTTTGAACCCAGGTCCGCGAGTAAATGGCACCCATCGCCTTGCCTGCACGCACCAACCCATACACCGTCACGACTAAGCACGCATCACCAAAAAATGATGGCACTGAATCGGTGTTATATAAGCTCGTGCGTAGCAGACACACTCGCATGACGACCTAGTAATTAATTCTCATATATATGTACACAGTCGTTCCAGATTCCTATGAAAGAAATCAAGGTATATAGGATTTTTGTAATACAAATAATTATAAATATATACCAGACATTACAGACTGTGCTATCCCTGGATTCTGTAGTAGAATCTTGATAATAGTGGGCAGAAATAATAGTTTAATACAAACAATACTATCATACAGGTTAGAGAAATTAAATTCGTACTCTACCCTAACCTGTATGATAGTATTGTTTGTATTAAACTATTATTTCTGCCCACTATTATCAAGATTCTACTACAGAATCCAGGGATAGCACAGTCTGTTCTGTCTGGTATATATTTATAATTATTTGTATTACAAAAATCCTATATACCTTGATTTCTTTCATAGGAATCTGGAACGACTGTGTACATATATATGAGAATTAATTACTAGGTCGTCATGCGAGTGTGTCTGCTACGCACGAGCTTATATAACACCGATTCAGTGCCATCATTTTTTGGTGATGCGTGCTTAGTCGTGACGGTGTATGGGTTGGTGCGTGCAGGCAAGGCGATGGGTGCCATTTACTCGCGGACCTGGGTTCGAAACTCGGTAGAGTACGAATTTAATTTCTCTAACCTGTATGATAGTATTGTTTGTATTAAACTATTATTTCTGCCCACTATTATCAAGATTCTACTACAGAATCCAGGGATAGCACAGTCTGTTCTGTCTGGTATATATTTATAATTATTTGTATTACAAAAATCCTATATACCTTGATTTCTTTCATAGGAATCTGGAACGACTGTGTACATATATATGAGAATTAATTACTAGGTCGTCATGCGAGTGTGTCTGCTACGCACGAGCTTATATAACACCGATTCAGTGCCATCATTTTTTGGTGATGCGTGCTTAGTCGTGACGGTGTATGGGTTGGTGCGTGCAGGCAAGGCGATGGGTGCCATTTACTCGCGGACCTGGGTTCAAAACTCGGTAGAGTACGAATTTAATTTCTCTAACCTGTATGATAGTATTGTTTGTATTAAACTATATATATATATATATATATATATATATATATATATATATATATATATATATATATATATATATATAAAATATTGGATGCAGTCCTTGCTGATACCAGTAGTTAGGATTGGGAGGTGTTGCCATTTGTGTTCATCGTGACATTAATTTGATACTAAAATTTCCTTGAAGATCTTGTTGATTTTTCGCAGCACAGAATATGAATATACAACACAGTCTGGAATGCTGTGAGGGAATGGCAGACATTTTGGGTGGTGTTAATATGTCAACTGAAATAATACATTCCTGAATGATTAATTTTGACATGGTGTTTGTAATGTGTACAAAAAATAAATTTTTTCATGTTGTTGCTGAGCTTCACAAAGTTGGACTATGTCTGTTTGTTCAGAAATTTAATAAAAGTGTGTGAGTTTGGGATTTTTAACATAGCTTTAACAATTTGTCAGTCATATTCCTATGATGTCTGCAGTTTGACAATTTATGGTTATGTCTAACACTTGGTATCATGCCACAGACAAGTAGCATCATGTTGCACCCAGTCACATTATCCTGCCACCAGGCCAACCAGTCCTAACACTTATCTCTTAATGCTGAGCATTGAGCAAGGCAGCTTCTATTACCAGTTTTATAAGTCTTTGGTGTGACTCAGCTAAGGTTCAAACATTGCTACCTCCCACATTCAAGGCGGATGCTCTAACTACTAAGCCACAGGAGCAGTTCAGAAATTTAATTATGCTGAGCTTTGCTTGTTTTGCAGAATAGTGTAGTATTTCCTAATTAACAGAAGTATTTCATCATTTTGCCTAAGTGTAGAATTAAACCACACATGCAAACTATTCCATCTACTGAAGTAATCATGTCTGACATTTTATATGCAGTAAAATCTGAATCAAAAAATAAACATTGACACTGATCACAAATATACATTTTTAATAATCATGGCTTAATTAATGTCATTCAAGCCAATAATGACATGCCATATCTTTTGATCTTCAACACACATCTCTTTCATTGAAACTAACTCAAATGAATTGGATGGTTCCATTTAGAATACTTTAAAATATAATGAATCTATGACACATGGTTTCACATTCAAGAAGCCCATCTATTTTCTTATAACTATTTTATTACAGTTGAAATAAATACAAAATGAGAAAATTAGCTGGAGGTCTAATGATGGACAAATGAACGGCAGCCAATAGTCATGTAATATGATCCATGAACTGTAATCATTAATCTATGTCTCACTTCTGATGTTTTTAATCTGAACTTGAATAACATTTTTCTTTTAATTTTTAATGGGTATCCAGTTATCTATTTTTATTATTACCCAGGTTATTGTGATCAGGTGAGTACCAAAGTACCTGGATGCCCATTGAGAGCTTTATGTTTATTATTATTATTATTATTATTATTATTATTATTATTATTATTATTATTATTATTATTATTATTATTATTATTTTACTTTCATTTTTAGGTCTCTACTTTGATTCAGCATCTTCTATAGATTTCTTAATGCAGAGAAAAGATATTGATCTCCGAAAAATTTTCATCCTTGGGGCATCATTAGGGGGTGCTGTAGCTATAGAGCTGGCTACAAATCCAAGCTATGCAGATAAGTTTGCTGGACTTATCCTTGAAAATACTTTTACCAGCCTGCCAGATATAGCAAGAAGTTTATTTAGCTTCAAAATTTTAGATTATCTACCAACATTATTTTTTAAGAATAAGGTAAGTTTTTTGCATTATGAGATATTTCTATGTTAGGTAGTAAAAGTTCCTATCTTTCCTTTCATTTGGTGACACAATGTAATGAGTTACCGATTTAATAACCAATCTTAACCTTGTATCTGGGGACACAATAAATTATGTTACTGATTTAAGTCCCCATTTTTCCATGCATGTGGAGACACATTACAAGGTTTTGTATATACAGTGGAACCTGTCTTGAAAGACCACCCCGTCTGTCAATATATAATGGTCTCTCATGACATGTGGTCTCTCATAGCAGGTCATAATGCTATATAGTCAATAAATCTGTACGTGGAGAATCTAGTCTCTCAAGACAGGTGGTCTCTCATAGCAGTGGTCTCTCAAGACAGGTTTTACTACATTCATATGTATTGCATTCAACATGGTAGAACTTTGGTAAAAGTTCATATACTTTGCCACTAGTCATGTTTATGTCAAGAAACTTGAGAGAATTGTGTCAGGCATTGTATTCAGTCCACAAACTAGATCACTTCAATCCATAATGGAAGCATCAGTGTCTTTAGGAGGACGTTGTTTAAATCTCGTATCTTCATTGCATATATACCAACCACTATGCTTTTGGCATAATAATTATGCATTTTTTAACATAATTATATCATGCTCATCTGTATATGTGGCACTTTACAGTTTCATATTTTGGATAAGGTTAGATTTTTAAAGAAAAAGAATTTCCCTGGTTTTCCTATTAAACTTGTTCTATTTAGTCATTTAAAAAACAGCTTCTATATGTTAGGTATTGTTAAATGAACTTAGAATTCCATTTTGTTTGGCTTATGATTAAAGGGTGTGATATGGGTTATAGAATATGCAGATAGGCCTTACTTCATATGTGCACCTGTCAAACACTGCTGTCTCTGCTGAGTCATGTTCACATATTGGATTCAGAGGTAAATTGTGAAAAGAAAGAGGCAATAACTTTTATTACATTTTATGTATCTTTTAATTCAGTCATTGCTCTTTTAGAAGCTGGTATTGTCTAGTGTGGCAAAATTTGTCTCCCCTATTTTAAATACTGCTAAATGATGTGTTTTAAGCTAATTCCAGCTGATCTTTGAAACACTTGGGTGCAGCCATTTTGGTTACCTGTGTGCTTAGATCATGCACAGTTTCCACAAGTACAATATCCAAAGAAATTTCAACCACAGTACATGAAAGTAGCATGGAATTATGCCAATATTCTCTCCACTGTGCATGTTGCAAAATCAAAAAACTTCACCTTACACATGTCACACTCTCAAAAGTTCATAAAATCTAGTAAGTGAATCAATATATATTATGCTTATGTATGTATAAAGAAAACAAGCAATAAAATAATCTGTTTGGTATTTTATGATCATCTCTTTCATCCCACACAAAAAGGAAGACAAAATTTATAAGAATAGTGTAACAGTCTCATTGACCTACATATACTTTTCTTATTTTCAATATTAGCAGCTTATATAACACATTTCCAAAGAACAGACATTTTCAATATGAAAAATTGCCTCACAGTTTTATTATATTTTGGTCATACATAGAGGTAGTGGACCAGTCTATTCTTTAAAATATGGTGAAAGATGTTTAACAAAATGGGCTTTATCATTGCAACTCATGGCTACATGGCTGTTATATGAATGGAAAATGTTAGAGGTTATATTTTTTAAACTTTAAAAAACTCTGATCAGAAAATCGATAAATCAATATCACTTTCAAATTTTAAATTGAATATGAGGGTGATGTACTCATATTGAGAACATAATCATTGCTGACTTTGTGTACTTTATGATCATTCAGCAAAACTTTGACCTCTAAACTTGTTAAAGTGAGATTTTTATGTAAAAAATGTCTCATTTTGATTTTTAATTTGTTTGCATTATAATTCTAAACCAAATTGAATTTTCACATTTGTTAAAAGATTATAACCAGCTTTGTATCCAGGATAGTAGCAAAATTGTGTATTTTTTCATGCAGCTTCCTGTAATTGTGGTATGAAGTTGTTGTTTTGGGTTTAATGCCATTTCTTGGCATATGAAAGGTGGCTGTTCATGGAGGCCAGTATAACTGGTGGAGAAAGAATGCAGGAAACTTTAATAAGAACCACCAATATACAGAAAGCTACTGGCAATGTTCCCACATTGGATAAATTTTGGAAGGGGTCACTTGCCCAGCATGATAATTTTTGTTAAATTGCTTAAATATTCTTGACATTAAGATCATTAAGATTATGAACAAGTGACATAATATGACATTTGCCCAGGAAAATATCGATTTGTAATAATGATATAGAACAAAATGCATTTGAAGTACTTTAAGATTTGTGCACACTTGATGCCATGTGTATTGAAAATTAGTGGATATACATGAAATCTCTTCTTACTGATTTAATTTACTTTCACAAAGAGCAGTGATAGAGTTTAGTTGATACCATTATATGATAATTAATTCATTAAGGATAATTGGTGGTTAATCTTATGAAAAGGCATATTTGATATCAAGCAATATATTCTCCACCCAATTTTCACATTGTAAATATTTCACACTTAATAGTAGTTGTAGCATAAAGTTGTTTTCTTTTTGTCCATTGATGCATCACATTTTTATATATATATATATATATATATATATATATATATATATATATATATATATATATATATATATATATGTATGTATGTATATATATATATGCAAACTCTGCTCCGGTGGCCTAGTGCTTAGAGCATCCTCCTCAGATGTGGGATGTTGTGAGTTCAATCCCCAGGTGAGTCATACCAAAGACTTACAAAAATGGTACTAACAGCTTCCTTGCTTAGCGCTCAGCATTAAGAGGTTAGTGTTCAAACTGGTCAGCATTGTATCAGGATAATGTGACTGGGTGGGACATGATGCTACATGCCTGCGGCATGATGCCCCAGTGCTAGACATCACCATAAACTGCCACACTGCAGACATCACATCATAGTTATGGTTCACACATGCATCATTTTTCAAGCTGTAGTGGGGTATCAGTGTTCCATTAATACAATTTTATCACTTCCTGCACTGTTAAATAGTGTTGACTGGATATGGTGTAAATATATTTATGAGGAATTACCTAGATTGTAACATTATCTGTGGTTGATATATGAAGTGTTTCTGTACAAAGTGATGAATTGCCAGAATTACACAATAGCATAATAGAAAGAAATGTTCTGTTGGTTTTTTTTAATAAGTAATCATACCACTTTATGAGGGTCCTATTTTCAGCTGTTTGTGGGTATTTCCCATAAATCGATGAAATTTTACACAGTTGTTATTACTTGAATTTATTCATGTTATATAGTGGAAACTGTCTAGATGTTTAACCTATTGGATGGCATGCATCATCTTTGAAACATTCAGTGCAGCAGGTGCTAGCATGTAATGGTTCATCATTTGCACTGGATAAGATTGATAAGCAACCAATTGCAATTCTAATGAATAACAGTTTTGTGACAGCTGGATAGGTCAGTTTGAGTTTGAGAATTTGTCTGTTATCGAAGCCATATTTGTTTGTACTGACTAGTTGATAAAGTCTATGCATATGTGTATTATAATGTTTGGGTATTAAAAGTAGATATTTATTGTAATTAATGTGTCTTTTTCAGTTTCCCTCTGAGTTTAGGATTGCAAAAGTTAGTCTGCCAACATTATTCCTCTCAGGGTTGGATGATGAACTTATACCTCCAAGAATGATGAAGTCTTTATATGAGGCAAGTATAACAGTACAGCAGAACAAATATTGTCCAGAAGACTATGAACATAATAATTTATATTGACTCCCAAGTTTTGCCCCCTTATCCATATTTCCAGTTGTGTCAGATTGTCAGAACAACCAGACAACCATGCAGATTCATTGTCTAGAGTTAGATCCATTTATTTGGTGTTTTACAACTATAGAATTTATTTTGCCTTAGTATATATTCAGTATTTACTTAAATTCTAGTGCAGCTGGAAAACTGCATAGACCCAGACCTGCCATGGCATAATGTGCTGGTAGAGCTAGGTCTTTGCAAACTTCACATATCTGGGCCTGCCATGGCATACTGTGTTGTTAGCTCTAGGTCTATGCAAACCGCACAGACCCAGACATGCTATGGCATAATCTGCTGGCAGATCTAGGTCTGTGCAAACTTCAGACCCATACCTGCCATGGCATAATGTGCTGGCAGATCTAGGTCTATGCAGGTTATTAGAACCTTTTAGTAAAACAAACAACAGAGACCCATTGTGAGATGGCTGTTCAAGATCTGTGTTGCTTGCAATTGGATGCATGAATTTATATGATGCTTCCAAACAAGTATATTTCGATGCATAACCATCTTACAATAGGAACTGTGTTATAAAGAATTATATTGGGATGCATGTCCATCCCCATGTTAAAATAGAAACTATTATAATGAATTATATTGGTATGCATGACCATCTCCATGTTAAAATAGAAACTATTATAATGAATTATATTGGGATGTATGACCATACCCATGTTAAAATAGAAACTATTATAATGAATTATATTGGGATGTATGACCATACCCATGTTAAAATAGAAACTATTATAATGAATTATATTGGGATGTATGCCATACCATTGTTATAGAAGAACCTGTTATAATGAATTATATTGGGATGTATGACTATACCCATGTTAAAATAGAAACTATTATAATGAATTATATTGGGATGCATGTCCATCCCCATGTTAAAATAGAAACTGTTATAATGAATTATATTGAGATGTATGACCATACCCATGTTAAAATAGAAACTATTATAATGAATTATATTGGGATGTATGACCATACCCATGTTAAAATTGAAACTATTATAATGAATTATATTGGGATGTATGACCATACCCATGTTAAAATAGAAACTATTATAATGAATTATATTGGGATGTATGACCATACCCATGTTAAAATAAGAACTGTGTTATAATGAATTATATTGGGATGCATAATCATACCCATGTTACAATAAGAACTGTGTTATAATGAATTATATTGGGATGCATGACCATACCCATGTTCAAAAAGAAACTATTATAATGAATTATATTGGGATGTATGCCATACCATTGTTATAGAAGAAACTTATAATGAATTATATTGGGATGTATGACCATACCCATGTTAAAATAGAAACTATTATAATGAATTATATTGGGATGTATGACCATACCCATGTTAAAATAGAAACTATTATAATGAATTATATTGGGATGTATGCCATACCATTGTTATAGAAGGAACTGTTATAATGAATTATATTGGGATGCATGACCATACCCATGTTAAAATAGAAACTATTATAATGAATTATATTGGGATGTATGACTATACCCATGTTAAAATAGAAACTATTATAATGAATTATATTGGGATGCATGTCCATCCCTATGTTAAAATAGAAACTGTTATAATGAATTATATTGAGATGTATGGCCATACCCATGTTAAAATAGAAACTATTATAATGAATTATATTGGGATGTATGCCATACCATTGTTATAGAAGAAACTTATAATGAATTATATTGGGATGTATGACCATACCCATGTTAAAATTAAAACTATTATAATGAATTATATTGGGATGTATGACCATACCCATGTTCAAATAGAAACTATTATAATGAATTATATTGGGATGTATGCCATACCATTGTTATAGAAGAAACTTATAATGAATTATATTGGGATGTATGACCATACCATTGTTATAGAAGAAACTATTATAATGAATTATATTGGAATGTATGCCATACCATTGTTATAGAAGGAACTGTTATAATGAATTATATTGGGATGCATGACCATACCCATGTTAAAATAAGAACTGTGTTATAATGAATTATATTGGGATGCATAATCATACCCATGTTAAAATAAGAACTGTGTTATAATGAATTATATTGGGATGCATGACCATACCCATGTTAAAATAAGAACTGTGTTATAATGAATTATATTGGGATGCATGACCATACCCATGTTAAAATAAGAACTGTGTTATAATGAATTATATTGGGATACATGACCATACCCATGTTAAAATAAAACTTATACTGAAGCATAATGGGATTTGAAACCTTACCCATGTTACAATAATAACTGTGTTATAATGAATTATATTGGGATGCATAACTATACCCATGTTAAAATATAAACTGTGTTATACTGAAGCATTATTGTATTTGAGACCTTACCCATGTTACAATAAGAACTGTTATAATGAATTATATTGGGATGCATGACCATACCGATGTTAAAATATAAACTGTGTTATACTGAAGCATAATGGGATGCGAGACTTTACCCATCTTTCAATAGAAAAGAATTGGTATACTTTAATGAGGGTATATTGTACGTTAAAAAACAATGCTGTTGTATCTTTGTTTATATCTGTAAATCTGTTTAATGTGGATAAACTATGTTCATTATGTTCAGAATAGCATTTTTATTGCTACACATTACCTGTTGCAGTATATTTTTTGTCTAATTAGCAAATTCCCAGTTGACATTTTAACAGCTCAAGCTGAAACTGCTTTTCTCTTTCATGAGTATTGCCAATAGAACAATTTGCTCTAAGAACAAAAAATATAAAATATGTTTATCTCTTAACATAATCAATTTTCTGGACAAACATGTGACATCATCAGGTCATCTGTCAGTCTTCAAATACATCTAAACAGTAACACTTGTAATTGTTATGGCCAAAGAAGAATTGGATGATTTTTTGGAAAAGGAAATTTTTGCTCTAAAAAGTTATGGAAAGATAGAAATGAACAAAATTATTTGCTAGCATTGTAAAATTTAATATTCATACGGAGGAAACACTACAGCAATGACCATGTAACTAACCAGGAAACATGCTTCTAAAACTAGTACACTCAAAACTGAAACTGCAAAATGGAAATCAACAAACTTCTTGTCAAATCTCTGAAACATTAGCCTGAAAAGTTGTTGCAGTCCCATGCATATGGCACTCAGCTTTAAAAGCAGCCTCTGTCAAAAGTGGCTGAACTTCACCGATTCCAGATCTCCATACTTTGCTAGTCATTGTTTGTGCACTAGAGAATCAAACATTTCCATTATGGCAAAGCTCAAGTTAATAATTGGTTGCAAAACTAGGTTGATCTTAACATTGGACATCCTGGAGAGATATTCAACAAGAACTTACAATTACAGCAGCAATTGATGAGGCAGGTTGCATCCTGGCTTCTTGATGAAAAACATGGCAAGATTGTAAAGCAGATAGTTAATATTATACAAGACTTCAAAATAACATATGTTGCTTCATGTCATTAAAATTCCCCTCAGCTGGATTGATGTTGCCTTCTTCTACAAAATTAAGGGCAAAGAGCACCGTCTTTGAGTAGTGAGCCCATGATAGTTAAAAGCAAAAACAGAAACTAAATGCCAGCTTTGAATAAGTTACAAGGAGGATGAAGTTCACAACTGCTGCTGCTGCTCAGTACCCAACTTGACTGTAGATTCAGGAGCATTCTATATGTTCCACAAAAGAAATTCAGATAGCTTTGTAGTTGTATAATTGTTTTTTTTTTGATCAGCAAATTGCAGAATCTTGTTAAAATCCAATAGGAGAAGGACAGAGACCAGCTACCTGGCACAGTTCTCACTCCAGGTAATGTATCCAGACACTTCAGCATGATCAGTGTTAGTTTCCAGTGTTGCCACAGGAATAGATTCCTGAGTCTGTCACAGGAAATTCCATTCAAGCAAAAAGTGATTCTTCGAATCTAGAATGATAGTGACTACCTGACATCATGGCCATCTTTAGCCTATGCAAAGCTTGAGCTGTACAGATAATATTTCAGGTGGTATCCATCATTGATTCCACTGGTACACATAAATAACTATTCTAAAAATTGTGTCCTGAACTGATGCTTTGCATGATGGTGGCTTCCTTGACATGAAACTTTGTGTATATTCAGAGCATGTCTGTTTCTAATGAATTGACCTTGAATACAGCTGGAGAAATTGTGACATTGAAGTTAGTTTCATCCTAACAATGTGAATAGGTTGTTTTCTCTTAGCAATAGCTGGACTAAAGTACAGTTTTACTGAGCATTTAAATTTATGAAGCAAATTCCCTCTCTGCATTGTGTATATTTGTTGTGGGCTTTGATCTTTCACCATGATTTATGATAGAGTTTTGGTGTGTACCTGATTTTTGGTCATGTTTATAAGTTATAAATAAGTTGTTTTCTGATACTTGATTTCAAGGTCTTGCCTTGTTTACAAACTTACAATATTATGAAAGAGAACTTGACCCACATCCTGGTCGTTTTATATGTCTTAAGTTGTTTATATAAGGATGAGATAAACAAAATTATTTCATTGCTATATTAAGAATAACTTTGGAATCATTTTCAGCTGTGTTTCGATATAATGTGAGAGGAATCATTTATTTAAATTATTCATTGGCAGAACAAAGTGCTTATTGACATTTTGAACATAAGCTCAGAGTTTACATTGAAACTCTGCCATTCAGATAGTGACAAAAATATTAATTTTAATGAAAGAATTTGCATAACATCGATGATTGCTTGAAAATGAAATGGTGAAGAATTTGGGAGACAGTAATGGGATTGCTGCATGTTTTCATTTTGCTGCTAATTGTGTTGATTTACATTCGATTGCAGGTATGTGGAAGTCATTCAAAGAAACTAGTGCCTTTTCCAGGAGGGACACACAATGAAACCAGTATGTGCCCAGGCTACTTTGAAGCAATTGCATATTTTACTAAAGAGGTAAAAATTTAGTATTTTAGAGTATTTCTACACAATGTTGTATTTGTATTGATTGTGCTAGCACATGCAACTTCTACACATAGCAGTATAGAGCCAGATATTTCATGACATTACATGGGGAACTGTTTTTCTGTAGTGTTGTCATTTTGAGTATAATGCCTTCACTGTGGCATTATACTCCGTCAAACAAGGAGAAAAGTTTATACAAATGAAGGAAAAATAGAAAAACTATGCAGATGTTAAGGTAGCTACATTTGGATGAAATTTATGAATATATATTTATATATACAGTCACAGTGGTGGATTTACAGATCTCTACAATTATACAGCTGAATAAGCAAGTTTATTTTTTCTATGTTTTTATGTCATCAAAATCGCTAGCTACAGCCAGAAAATCCATTTCATGGGAATTTGTTGCCAACAAGTCTTAGGACCAACAAAAACGTGTTTCCAGTTAGCCAACAATCTCTGTTTCTCATTGCTGACCCTAGCACTTTTTCCCCCATGAAAAAAAAATTTAAAGACAAGAATGTTTTTAAAATTTTAAAAAAAATACAAAAATCACATTAAATATATATATATATATATATATATATATATATATATATATATATATATATATATATATATATATATATATATATATATATAAGGTTTACAAAGTAAAACACCAGCCTAAGCTAATTTTAAAACCAGTACAACAAGAAACTTCTTTGTTAGATCCTATCATGATAGGACATTTCCTTTTCAGAAATAACTTTTGACTTAGTATAACAGTCATCAGTGGACCTGCAACTGATACATCAGACTTTTGCTGTTACATCAGCTCAAGGAAATTGTTTGCAGCAATGCTCTTTATGTCATATACAGTTCACAACTGGCAGTATATCTAGAAGTTTTTATTTTTAAAACCATTCTCCCCAAACATGTTGAATTCTTGATTGCAGATGAAGTTATTTCAGATCCTTGACATGAGATATTGGACAACTGGCATACAGATGTTTCATTTTTTAAGTTCATTCATCATGTTATAAGTGGAATTGTCTGACCAGTTTTTGTGTACACATAACATCATCACACTGGTATTATCATTTGTTGTTCTGGTTGGGCTTAACGCCATTTTTCAGCACATGATAGGCTATTCATGGCGGCCAGTATTAATGGTGGAGGAAGAAACCAGGAAATCACCAGAATGAACCCCCAACCCACGAGAAGCTACTGGCAAGCTTTCTCACATATCCACATTCACCGAATCCTAGACTCGAACCCACCCCACGCAGACAGAGGTGAGATGGCAGTGATCCGTAACGGACATCGCTTTAGACCACTCGGCCACTCAGGATATTGTCATCATTTGTAACCATGTGTAATAACAGGCACTTAGTTACAAACACCATAAATCTAATTCTTTTGTGACCATTTGATTCAGTTACAGCTATCTTGGTTTCAATCTGTGCTTTGTGACTGTGACTGTAGAAGAATTTTTAAAAAAATAACCGCTTGCAGACAAAGGGCATAAATAAACCCATGTAACATTTTAGCAAAGTTCCCAATATATAAAGTTTCCTGACAAGAATTATGTTTGGGAAAATTCATTAATGAATTTTTATTTTCACTAAATAACCTAGTGACTTTAAAAGAAACAATAGAAATTGGCCATGAATAAGCCTTAGGGACATTGTATATTAAGAAACATGGTCCCCAGTTACAAATATGCATGGTCTGATTGAATAAGATATTTCAAGCATCTAATACAGGGTTGCACAATATGTCGATCATGATTGTCCAGTTGATTGTGAAGGTAGTGTAAGTAGACCACATTGCTTTAAAAAAAATAGTAGATAGCCTATATATGTTTGGCATTTTTGTGGTAGGTAGATGATTTTGGCTTGATCATTTTATAAGTAGCTCGCATACTGAAAAACTGTGTGCACCTCTGATTTTATGTATGAATACACCCAACACAATGTAAACTTTGCAAAAACTGAACTTGAACTTGTGCAGTTATATCAGAATATTTACTGATTCTATAATGAACTTTTGTTCACACACTCCCTATTTATGTAATTGTACTTCATCTTCTCTTTGTAGTAAATCTTTGATCCAGTTAATTGTCTAAATTTCAGGTAATTGAATTTAGATCATCCTCAACAGATTTAGGAGCTGCTTCAGATTCTTCCATCTCCTTACCGATGCCAGGAGTGAACAGTATATGAACAGATAGTTGGAAAATGGAAGACTTTGACCTATAAATTTCACTAGCTTAAAGCGTATTAGAACCCATGCTGTAATGCACATTTCAGGATTGCCACAGATTACTGGAAACTCAATTGCCTACTTAAAGGCAGATTTTCACTGATCACATTTCACATCATGCACCTGAACATAAAACAAAATAATTGTCCATATATCTTCAGTGATAAGCCCATACTTCACAGTTAGACCAAACCTTTCCTTATCAAAGATTTGCAAATTTGTATGTTAGGAAAGCCTGTCCAAAATTTTGCAACAAATTGATGCAGCTGTCTGCCTGGCCGTACCATGCGAAAAGTACCATAATTAAAGCTGGCAACCATATTAACTATGCCAAGCTCAATATCATCCTTGACTTAACCTTTATTGTCTGAAAAGTGATGACTGTTTGAAAATAAAAATATTGTAAAATAGTTTAAAACTTTGAAAGTGTGAATTTAGCACACATTTGTATAAATTTATAATTTTAATTTCATGTTGCAATTTGGTGATGAAATAATATAGAATTCCTCACTGACTCTTTAAATGTGTTAAATTATTTGTAAAATCAATATATTATTCTCTCAGACATGTTATATTAAGAAAACACTTTATTGAGGAACTCCATCTTGATCTTAGCATGAGAATATGATCAATCAGAAATTGTATACAAACTGAGTGGAAATAAGTAAAATCTTTCAAGCAATTAAAATGAAGAGAAACTAAAAACATTTATATCAAAGCCAAGCTGCTGTTTTCAAAAGTATGTCCATTTTAATTTAATCCATGCAGGAAGCTAACACACTAACATTAGGTACAATTTATTTGATTACTATGAAGATGGTCGATTTTTGTTCTTATTCACAAAATACTAGTACCACACACACAATTTAAATGCAGAACTGGAAAGAGAAAACATTTGGAAATTTAATTCTTTGATCAAACAACTGATCAGATGATTCCTTTTATGTCAATTTTCTTCAATAAACAAAGTGCACTATGTTTATCTCAGTTTCTGGTGAATAGCTGACCTTTACACTAGTGCAAGTAACCAAAAGTCTGCAGGGGTAATTCAAACCATTTTGCACTTCACAACACATTTCCTCACATGCACTATATTTCTCTTAATTTTACCTCTTTTAATTCTCAGAATTGTTTCTAACTTTAAAAGAAACTGAAAATTCCTGAACTCTTTCCTGAGCATTGGAAATCCAATACTTGATATTAAAATGTCCTAAATGTTTACCTGACTTTAATGAAAACGATTGATTGATTGATTTAATTTTAACGGCGCACCAGCACTTTTGGGCTATTTAGCGCCATACAGTAGGTCATATTTGTAAAAAGAAAGGTTCAATATTGACCAGCAATATAGTAAAAAATCCATAGTAGTTAAATATAAAATGGTAAATTTTGGTAACAGTTAAAGATATTGGTTCCCGATCAACGGGAAATGTAAATGATGTATCTTGATGAAAAGATGTAAATAATAGTTGGTATTTGCATTAGTTAAAAATTAGTTTGGGTAAGATCATACAAGTTACAGTTTAAAATAAAGATTTACTTCCATTAGGAAATCTAAAATACTAGTGAAAACCAAAACGAAATTCCCAGGCAATTAACTGACCTGTGGGAATCCTATTTTGTGCTTTTGTTGTTTTGCTTTTTTTTATTGTTTACATTTTATTTTATGCCTACGTTACCCAAAGTATAGTGACTGATTTGTCTCATGCATACTGTGATACTTTTATAATAAAACAATGAAAGGGGCTTATTTGATTAGGTAGAAAATGGGGTCACAAAATCAGTTTGCTTTAGTTAAGTATTGATTTGAAATTTTTAAGTGCAGCAATACAGTAGCACAAATACTTTGTTTAGTGCCAGGGCAGTTGAAGTAAATTTCCTTGCCCAATGAGACACTGCAATAGCTAACCCAGGATGATCTGATGGTAGGATTTGAACAGAAACACTTTGTGGATAAAAGTCCTGCTAACCACTGAACCTTAGAAGCTCTTGCCTCCATTAGTCATCTCATTTGACCTGTAGAAGGTTGTACTGGACTTAATCAAATTCAGCAGTGTGTTGTCTGATATATGACATTGCATATACTAAATTTTAATTTTCGTATTTGCCAGATTATTCCAGAAGCACCTACAGAAAAGAGTTGAATCATTAAAATGGCATAGTGCTCTTTGGGTTTTTTTTGATAAATAAAAGAGAAATGTCTGCTCTCAGTGGAAAATGAACTATTTTATGTTGGTTTTATCCTAGAAACCTTCAGCTATGATTGAAAACTCTTATGGTTTTAGGCACCTAGCATTGGCCAGTGTGAGAAATCATGCTGGCTTTATCACAATTATGTTGCATGATAGAGAATATTTAGATTTTTGTTTATAATTAAAAATTTGTTACTTTTGTTTAAATAACTAAATAGAATTGTTGATAGAATCTTATATCATATATCATACTTTTTTGTGAGGCATGCAAAAGATTCCAATTATTCAGCCTGTTTCATAAAGTTCATATTAAATATTTTATGTAATAGTGTCTTATTGCAAGAGACTAATACCAGATATATGAAGGAAAGTTACAACTGCTGCATTAATTATCCCAGAACTTTTGTAGAAAAAGGCTGGGATTAATTGTTGGTTTTTCAGTGAACCAATAAAGAATGATGCTGAGTCAGCAGGAAGCTTAGCAGATGATGACCTTACATCAAGCCCATTCAAGATTTCTGCTAATTCTATATTTTTCCATGCTGGGTCATTATAAAAAGATTGACAATACTGATGATATTAATGGTCAGTCACTTTGCACATTGTTTCCAATTTATGTGTAAGTATTAACAAGAAATAAGTGACTTCTTGACCGAATGATGTAACATATCACACTGATCTGGTGTTTTTCCTATTGCCCTGGTATAATATCATACCAGGTCCAAATGTGGCTAAATTTGTTCTCAAAAAAATCACCAACCTCAATATTTTGTTGCCAATTTTTTTTAAAAAAATGCAATTTTCATAATACCTTACTATACATTTGTCTCAGTGCCAATAAGGGAAAAAAAATCACAACCCCTGATATATATCAACAGCTTTATTATATTTACTTCCACAGAATTGCTGTCTACCATCTTTTGAGTCATCCTACCATAATTGTATATGAGGCAATTGATTCTTTGGATAAATTAATGACTTGTGGTGTGTTACAATCAGATGCATAAATAACAATACAGGTTCACTCCATACTCAAGCAATTTGGCTTGAATACATACATGCATGCATGCATACAGAATACATACATACATGCATGCATACATCAATAGCATTGATAATTTTGTATCCATATCTATATACTGACTTTTGGACTCTTGATAGGTATTATGTCAACATTCATTCCATACTCAAGCAGACCAATTTGATACATCTATATTACCAAAAGTGTTTGAATTAAAGGAACCTGAGATCTACCACAGATTAGATTACAGCCAATTCTTGATACCTACCTACCTATCTACCTACCTACCTGCATGCATGCATACATAAATACATACATACATAAATGCATACATGCATGCATACATCAATAGCATTGATAATTTTGTCTCCATATCTATATACTGACTTTTTAACTCTTGATAGGTATTATGTCAACATTAATAAGAACCCCCTTCATAAACAACTAGATTTATATTTTATATTACATGCCTTTTATGGGCATTATCAGAAATATGACATCACCCTATATCCATGGATTGCCCATCAGTAAAATCTATGTCAGCATCTTGATCTATCAGTATTTACTTATATTTTAAGTTAATTATTAACTGTTCTAAAATTTAATAACTAAATTAAATATAGTTTAGGCAATATCTGTTCATTTCTGAATTTTGAATGCTCTGCATGGTAAATGTAACAAAAAAATCAAACTTTTTGATAGCTATGGACTTTGACAATGGAGTCTGGATATTAAATTAAATGGCAAAAAGAGGACATTGGGTTTGTCATAACAAATAACATGTTTTCAGCACATACAACTTTCATTGTGTCATCAATGTAGGCGGCATTGTCCAGTTTTTACTAGATCACAACTTTTAAGTTGACCTGGTCCTAAAATGTCCACATACTTTAACATTGTTTTTACCATATGTATATCTCAGTGTGTGTAAATGACCTTCCAAAGAAATATGGATGTATTTGGAGCCAAATAAACTGAATAATTGCTATTTAAAAGAATACATAATGTTGCATATATTTAAATTATATTGTGTTTATCTTTAGTCCATTATTATAAATTTTAAACATGTTTACTTAGCAAGAGTTCAAGGTCAGTTTTGCTTTTAGTTAAACTAGGTTTTATTAGTTGGAAATCTTCACATTCTATTTACATTATAGGTCAGGTGAAAATGTGTACAAAAAAAATTCATTCTTCTATATCAGTATTTGGGAATTCATTATCAGAGTTTGTAAATCTGTCCGAAATAATTTGAGTGAAATTATTTATTTAAGGTTATCTTGGAATTAATTCACAAAATTGGAAGTATCTCATGAATTTTCAGTTTGTAATATAGGTAAATAAATTATTTTCCTTAAATTGATGGTTTCACTTCTTTCTATTATATGTTTAAAGACCTTGAGTCATAACAGTATTAAGATTCTAAAAACCCATATCAGAAATGGTCTTATATGAACATTATGGCTTGTACTGTACAAAAGTACAATAATATGTTGGCCCTTGAGTGCTGGTTTGTACTGTACAATAGTACAATAATATGTTGGTCATTGACTGTTGGTTCTGTACAATAGTACAATAATATGTTGGACATATAGTGTTGATTTGTACTGTACAAGAGTAAAATAACATGTTGGCCATTAGGTGTTGGTTATTGACTAAAAAGTTATATCTTGTGTTAGAAATGATGGGATGAAAGAAAGGGAGTTGTTTCAGTCATTTATATATATTGCTTGTAAAACAAAGGAAACTTGGATTGAAGCAGTTAGGGTAAGATGAAATAAAAATTTTGATTTAAACATTTGGGCCTTGGATAGATGACTAGAATATTTGGACTTTGGATAGATAACTAGAATATTTGGGCCATGGATAGATAACTAGAACATTTGGGCCATGGATAGATAATTAGAACATTTGGGCCACGGATAGATAACTAGAACATTTGAGCCTTGGATAGATAACTAGAACATTTGGGCCATGGAAAGATAACTAGAACATTTGGGACATGGATAGATATCTAGAACATTTGAGCCTTGGATAGATTACTGGAACATTTAAGCCATAGATAGATGACTAGAATATTTGCAAATAATATTAAACAGTAGCTATCATAGACATTGATAAGAACAACTTGGCTTTGGGAAAAATTGATGCCTTATGACAATACATGTAATTATGCAAATTTAGCTGATTGACTTGGGTGTTTAGTGATTTATATCAGAAGAAAAGATTTATGTTACCTCAGTAAAATGGATGCAACATCATAATATTAATAGAATCATTAACCTAATGTCTTCAGACTAGTGCATGTCTGACAGATACTTTCCCATTGCAGATGTGACTTATCCCTCCTCTCCATGTTGCCAACATCTCTAGACTTTACTATTCAATTTTAGCAGCATTAGGTTACTCTGGCTTCTCTAACATTTAGGGATACAAAATTGTCATCATGTGACCAGCAGTTTTGATAATATGTGTAATATGTGACATAACACTTTCTTTTATGACAACGGCCAATGGTTCTTTGTAGCTTTCAGTATTATAATGTATAACATATTTAATTAGCAAGAAATTATTGATAAAGAGAGGAACAATCCCTCTTAAAGTCATTCTTTTCTGTGGAGCAAAAAAATTAAGATGGCTTCATAGATAATTGGCTCAAAATAATTTTAAGTAACCATTGAGTGCAGATTGTAAACTCGGGATAATATGTACCCCCCAAGAAAGAGTCAGAAATTTTACTAATTTTTGATGTGTTACCTGGCCCTTTTATTGCAGAGATGTCATGGTGCCAGAAGAAATTCTTGTTGACCAAGACTAAACTTCTATTTAAAATTTCAAATGAAAACTAATTTTAATGTTAAACTGTGTATAGATTTAAAATGTGTAGATGCTAAACTTTTTTTTTCAGTTATAAGTTTATTCTGGAGATCTCTTCACTTTCATATTTGCTATATGTTATTTAATCACCATTATCTAAATGGTCATGCTGTGGTTGGAGTCTTGTTGAGCTTTAATTAAGGTGACTCAGGTTTTTCTTTCATTACCTGATAATTCTTACATACAATATTTGGACAATCTAATATAGCTATGTTTCTAAACTTGTTTCTTTTTCTGCATTTTTTCATTTATACTTTTATGCTCAATCTGAGAATCATTTTCATATGTCGATGGTAATGCTAGTCACATTGCAGTTTTGTAGAGAATCTCAAATTTAGAAATGGCATAGTGATTTCATTTTTAGAAAGGTTAAAGCAATTTTTAACAGCTTGCATGTTTTATTTATTCCTGATTTTTTTTCTGTAAATTTTCTTTGTTTTAGAATGTATGCCTTGATTTTCTGGTAATCATGCCAAAGTGGTGTTTGTATAAAATTGTAATCTGTTTCCAGGTATCTTACACTGGGTTTTGTTTGCAATTTCTGTGTCCAGCTATCATGGACTTATGATTTTGGCAAATTTGCTGTTATGTTTTCATGTAATACAAGACCAAACCCCAGTTTGATTGAAATGTCAAATTTTCCTCCTGTAATTACTGTGTTTGAATATCATGCTTGCTTTTTGCTTCTGAATAGTGATTTACAGCAGTCACCAATGATTAAAATAAAATTATAATATTTTTAAATGTACCCAAAGAATCGTTTTATTTCTAAGGAAAATGAAGGATTTTCTCAATTTTTAGGCCTTTTTTAAAAATAAAAGGATTTTAAGATTTACCTTTCTGCCATGTTTAATCCAAATGGAAATTCACATCATGTTGTAATTGTCATAAGATAACATAAAATCTCACTTTGAAGAGAATGTTTGATAAATTTAATGAAGCTGGGCTGTGACAATGAAAGCAAGATAATATTTTTTTCTATATAAGTTTAGAACATACATCATTAAGACTAATGTTTACATTTTAGTGCTATCTGAAGCATTTTTGTTTTAACCTGTATGAAGCCTTAAAAACTAAAAATGTTTGTACAAAGTTTAAAACAAACATGAATACTACATTTTTGTATCTTTTATTTTTATGATAAATTACTTCAATTTTTCTTTTAGGTATGTTATAGAAATATGAAGGCTTTATTATTTCAACTCCAGCATGTTGGGAATTACCAATAAAATTGTTAAAGTAGAACTTTAATATTTGAAGACATATTCATTAGCACTCATCAGTGATTAAGTGTTTTCAGGTTATCGTTGGAGACTTACAGTGAATGCATTTTCTGTAACCAATCAGAAATTGCCTTATATAACACGAGTGATCAAAGTGTGAATTATATATTATGCATTTACTTTATCATAACATTCTACATGGTTTTAAATTATTTGAAAAATTTTGACAAATATATTCAAGATTCACTTTAAAATTGTTATTTAATGCACTAATACAGTTTGTATGTTTTAGAAGAGATACAATACAATTTCTTCAAAATAAACATTTTGTTTTCTTTCTTTTTACTTTTTCAGAATTATATATATTATGTATTATGTCTTTTAAGAACAGACACAATACAGTTTAAGTTTGAACTATGTAAACATTAAGGCTATTTTCATCAAAACTTTTGAGTGGAATTTTGGTGGAAGTAAGTGCCATTTCACCCCTACTGTACTGTCAGTAAGATTCATAATGTAGAATAGGAATATATGAAGTTTTAAGAAAGTTTGGACTTCTATTTGTAATAAGACCAGAAAGTTGAAACTTATGCATTTTTCCCCATAAATTAAAATTTGCCATTAGCCATTGTATATTTCCTTACATGCGCTCAAAATATTTTTAGTTACTTACAGTATACTATTGCAGCTAGTTTTCTGTAAAATATTACAGTAAAATAAGAATTTGGAGGAGGGTGGTGTCCCAAACTCATATCCCTACTCTTTTCAATTAATCAATAGCAATTCATCGACATTCCCAGTGCAAATTTACATATCCTATCCCTTATTATAGGATATGCAAATTTACATAATTTATCCCTTATTAATGCATATTCTGAAAAATAATAACAAAGATATTTCAGTTATAAATATCATCAAATTGTAATTCTAATAAACTTGACTGCACACTTTTCAAGAGTTCAACTATAAATATAATTATTAGAGAGAGAGAATTTCTGTCCTATATTTAAAATTTGCTAATGAATATAGTTATTCCAATCACTGTTAAATTTATCTTCTTCCTTCTATAATTATGCCATCTTATTCTATGAGGGGTGGGGGCAACTTCATTGAATTATGCCATCTTTTTCTATGATGGGTGGGGGCAACTTCATTGAATCAATACCTTAGGTCTTGCCATCACTCAGTACATTTTTTGTCAAATTATTTCAGAAATAATGGATAAATTTATATCAAAGTGCATAGCAACCAAGAAACTTTTTGTGTATGTATTGTATCAGAACACTCCTTTGGCTACACTGTCTAGAGTCTTGCTATCTCGAGGGGATTTTTATAATAGGTCTTGTATCAGGAGTGATACCCCGCTGAATCTTTCTGATGCCTGGCACTCCAGAGTGTGACAGATTTCTACCTCAGCAGGATACTCTCTTTTTGGGTGTCACTGACTTGGTCGCAGTCGCAGACTTGTTGCAGTAACCGTCTGGTTGCCACGAGAATAGACTCTACTCAGCGACTATCTTTAAGTCACAGTTTCTAATTCAGGGTGTTCTATGAGTTTACTTAGTGGCAGACCAGATCAATCTTTGCCAGCAAAGTCTCATGCATTACATGAGACTTTACTACAAGAAGATATTTGTTTTCAATTGATATAATTATTTCTATACTATCGAATGTCACGAGAAGATTCTGCCTTCCGAACCTCCATCAAGGATGTTTTTTGCCATTTACCTTCCCTTCAACTCTGGCCTCCTCCTCCTATGACGAAACGGAAGAGTATAACATCATTTAATTTCGAAGTCTAGGAGAATTAGAGACTTAATGACTTATTCTCATCACCAGTTCTTCAGCGGTTTTTCGTTGGCTATGCACCAGTATTTCAATTGAAAACGCCATTAGTTGGCAGTGATATCGATGTTTTGAGGATGACATAGCCACTCTCTGTACCTATGAATCGTATGGCTTTTGATGCCACTGAAGTTAGTGCTCTATATCGTTGCTGTGACTTCGACGTTGGAGCTTCAATCCTCCAACAAAGGATACATGGAAATCGGTCTCAAGTATAATGCCAGAGTACTAAACAGAGATGCTAAATACATTTTGGTCAATGCTGAATCCATAAGTACAAATTTGCATCTTGCGAAATGATACTCGGTGCTCTGTGAAAATGGCCACCATAAGGCCAAACTAAGAACACAGCATTTATCCTCTAACCTTCTATTTAATAGCCAGTTTGTCCGCAAACAACCCACCAAGGAGACCAATTTCATTCTGTCTCAACCACAGTGTCAATACAGGGATAGTACAGGAAATCAAGACAGGTCCTAATGGAATCACATAGGACACAAACCACTGAACACTGTCTTATCCATATTCCACCAAGCGATGCTCACAGTTTCCACAAGCCAAGCAGATAAAGTACCAAGAGGGTCGTTTCATTCCAAGTTTTCTCCTGGGTTTTATTGAAGACTTTTCTTGGTCCAAAAGTCACCATCACTCATTGTCCAGACATATACCTAAAAGCCCTCAACCAATTCTTTCACGCACATAATTTTCAATGGAAACACCACAGTACATTTTGAAAAGCCATTAAAGAGGAAGACTTTGCCATCAGTGTTGACTTCAAAGACACATACCTTTTATGTCCCTATTCATACGGCTTTCACGACGTTCCTACATCTTATACCAAATCAGGACATTTCTTTAAGCCACTGGGTCTTTGCCATTTGATGAATTGAGTAATAATACATCCGCAGACCATTTCTACAACGGCAACATGAAATTGCCTGAAAGACATCCTTTAGAAACATCAGGAGAGTTATATCTAAGCATGACATCATAACCTGTGTTGCACTGCTTCCGATATAGATCTCTCTCAAGAGTTTGTTCACCTAGATATGGAGTTAAATACACAGGTAATATTGTTTGTCTCCCTCAGGATCAGGCAATGAAAATACAAACCACTCTGGCTTCTTTACTTTCAAGGAAATTTCTATCTGCACTGAAATCACTCCGCCTTTTAGGCTTGCTCAACGCAGCAGCTGACCCCATTGTCCTAGATCACCTTTTTATATGCAAATGATTCTTCTGTCAGAATGGAGGCCAACAAATTTGTCCAATAGACCAACCTCTCCCATCTGCAGTATGTACCGAGACAAGAACATAAAGTTGCGGAGCTAATCTACTACCATCCTTTCGGGAAGTCAGCGATGCATGGTCTTCTCAGGAACGCCATCTGCATGTTAATCTTCTAAATACCATCATGAAAGCCTTGCAATGTTTAAATGGAAAATTTGTTTATATTCTGTCTGACAACTCTACAGTGGTGACTTATCTCAAATGACAGGAGCAAACTATTTCCCAGAGCTATTCGTGTAGAGTGGAATTTCCTAAGGTGTCGTTGTCAAAAACTATTCCACATTCATTTTCGCCATATCCCAAGACACATAAACATACTGGCCCATCCTTAATCAATACGGAATTGTCTCTCCATCCCTAAATTTTCATTCAGTTATATGCCCGATACGACTGACATTTTGTGGACCTGTTTAAGACAAAGTGGAATACCAAACTCAAAACCTTTGTCTCCGATCCCTGACCCAAACGCTTGGGCAGTCGTTGTTCTGTCACTAGATTGGAACGACATGGACGCATACGCCTAATGATAACACTAAGAAAGAGAATCATCCTGTCGCCTAATTCTCATTGCACTACTCAGATGTGAGAAGAGGTGGATCAACGACCTCATCAATCTTGCATTGGAAATTTGGGGATTCAAACAACCACGATGGCAGTTGCTTCATCCCTGTCCAGAGCTAGAAATTCTGCACATCTGGATTATATTAATCAGGCCATCAGAATTAAACAGTTAATGCAATCAGTAGTGGAGACAATCGTTCAGGCACAAAAGCCTTCCACTCTGAAAGATTATGACTATAAATGGCACATTCTTCATCGGTTGTGCACAGATAAACATATCCTTTCTTTACAGGCATTTATACCGCAGATAGCTAAGTTACTTCTCTGGCTCTTCAAACAGAGAAAGTTAGCGCCGAAGTTATCGCTCCACGATAGTTCACACCATTCGTCCTCATAGAAGAGGAGACATCAGTCAAAAACGGGATTTATCCGACCTACTCACCAACTTTAAGTATACATGGCCAAACTTTACCTGATCCTCAAACGGAACCTATCTTGAGTATTAATCTGACTGAAAAAGCTACCTTTAAATCCATTGTCATGAGCATCTCTAGCGCAATCTCTCATATAAGACCTGCTTTTTCGTGGCTTTAGTGACTGAATACAGAATTAACGAAATGCATGCCTTATAAGCAGACCCAAATGACATGCAGTTCCGCCAAGATGGGTCAATCTTACTCATGTCGGCTGCATCTTTCGTCGGCAAAAACCTTCCACGAGTAACCAGACCTTCGTCATAAAACTTAGCTGAAAGCCACCTATAAGACCACAGTTCGGGCTTTGAAGTCATACCTTAATAAAACTGAATCCTTGTGTCAAGAAAAATCGCACCACTTTCTACCTCTTAAGACAGGACAGGAGTATATATCAAGACAGACTTGAACTTATTACGGGTTTTGGCTCACTAAGTACAAGCAGTTGCCACCAGACTAAAATTCGTCAGGAGTTTTTCGCAAAAAAAAAAAAAAAAAAAAAAAAAAATAATACACATATACTCTCCCAGTCTCCCTGCATTACATCCATAGAGAGTGCGCCTTCCGAACCAGTAGTAACTGAGATGTTCTTAGACTTTGCAGCCAATTCTTTTACCTATGGGTGATCATTCTGCCCAACTGCCACATAAATAGGCAGACAACTTTTAGCTCCCTTTGGCTAAAGTTATGTGCTTTTGAGAGAGTAATGTATGTAAGGTGAAGTTGTTTGCTCTTAAATCATGCACTGTAGAGAGAATTTTGGCATACCTTTATGCTACCTTGATGTAAAGTGGATGACATTTCTTTTGATATTGTACTTTTGGAAATTGTAAATGATCTTAGTGCACTGCTAACTGAAATGACTTCTCCCTTGTGCTCCGAATATCAGCTATAATTTATCTACAGTGCACTATGCTTAGCAGCTATTAAAATAGGGAAAAGGAAGTTTGCCAGACCTAGACAGTACCAGCTACTAAAAGTGCAATGAATTAATTACCAATTATATAAAATGTTTAAAAAATGTTATCAGCTCTTTTTTTCTACAATTTACATCTGAATTTCAGGAAGTGAAAATAACCAAGTGGAGCTAACGTTTTTGTGAAAGGTGCACATCTGGAGTAAGGCCAAGCTAAGTACTCTATAACCCATATTACACCCATCAATCATATACCAAAATAAAGGGAATTAAAAGTTCATTCAACATTAACAAGGTCTTTGTTATATGGCCAGTGTAACCAGTGAGAAAGCCCGGGGAAATTCTGTTTTATGCAAAATATAAAAGTGTGGAGCACACCACCAAAACTAGCATCAGGCAGGGCTTGAATTGCAAGGTAGTAGCAGTTCTAATAAGCTACTGTAAGCATTCTCAAGGAAACATATTTTGCTAGGAACAATTTGGTTTCATTTGCTAAAATCTTCCAGCCAATTGACAAGTTTTATTTTTTTATACTTCAACTTAGTTTGCTAATTTATTAATCTATCACCATTTACAAGTCAGTGTTCTGATCATTACACAAGAATAATTTTGAGGTGATTATTTTTTTTCCAAAAGTGTAACAATTATTGTTACATTGTCACATTCACCTTATATTGTATATATTTCAATTTTAGCTTGGTTATTTCAAAGTTGGGATCTCTGTTTTATAAAATAATAAATTTAAATCTAATTTTCTTTGTATTATGTATTATTATTTTGGTTTGATGAAATGGTTGGCAATTTTAAGTTTCTTTAAAATATCTTAAAATGTATAGTCCACCAAAAACTCATGAATAGTGCAAATTTTGTTCCAATAGAGTGTTGGTCTATTCAAGGGACTCCTGTTTCAAGAATATAATGCTTGTTTATGGTTTAGAACTGATTACACACGTCCAAGTTCAAATATTTCAGCCCTGAAAGGTCATTAGAAAAACAAATACAAAATTTTACACTCTTGCAGTCTTAACTATTTTTGTTTAAGAAAGAAACTTTGTTTTCGGGGGGGGGGAGGTCAGCATAATATGTGACACAAAAATATTTGAAATACAAGCATTGTATCATAAAAAAGGCATATTGACCAGCTAATAAAATGTAATATGTCATTTAACTTTGGAGAAATATTTGCACATTTAGTGAATGAAATGCTTGGGCATAAAAAGGAACTGCTGCAATATGAATGTGTAAAGGCTACACATAGGTCAATATGTATTTATTAGGAATTATATGCTAAACAGCTGATCTCGCTGAAAAGGAATTACGAAAAAGCAAAACTTTTGATTGGTTTAAAAGCTTATTCAATTGTTTTTTGCTAAAATACCAAATCTGTACTTTCAAAATAAAACAAAAACTTTAATATTTCAACTTTGTACCTTCCACAGTTAATTCACATTTTTTTAAGTATACAAGTGTTAAACTCAAGCCTTGATTAATGGGAATATAATAGGATTCAACATTTTTGCAACATAAAAGTATGAAAAGAAAAAAAAAGCATTAAATGTTGCACAAATATATTTATTATGGCCAATTAATCATTTTATCTTAAATAACTACCATTATAATCAAACAAACAAGTTCTCAATAACAATAATGTGTATTGTATATGGTATACATACATCTCCTGAAACGAAATTGTAGGATAACTTGTTGCACTGTCCTGAATATGAAGCACGTTTAATATTATATATCACATAGATTTACAATTTCATGATGAACTCAGGATGGCCATAAAATAACGGCATACTGACAAAACCAACTTGATTAGCAACAAAAGCATAATAAATCAACTTCACTACAAAAGAATATAACTGACTGATTTTATTCAACATAATGCCTATATATTATAAATACCCACATTTCCTTTTGTTTCTATGTCTCCCACTTGCAAAACAAGGTCACAAGCTAAAAAGTCACAGCGGTATACCAATTTTTTTTTTTAAAAATTATATGGCAAAACCTTTTTATAAACTTCCTCATCCCAATATATTTATTTTCTTTTCTCACTTTTTTTTTATTCAGTCAGCACAACTATACTGGGTGAGGAAAAGCACCTCCCAAGTGGAAATCTCTCAACATAGTTAAGTGAGCCTAACTATTATGGTAATGACATCCTTAAGACATTGTCCTTATGATGAAAATCTTTAAATTCATAAAATTTAACCAAACAATAATTATTTCAATGTAATGTGCAAATATTATTGAGAATATCATCTAAACAGATCTATAAACAACCAATTTCTCCTAACATGTAAATTGAATTGTCAATTAGAATTAAAAATATTCAAATTCTTGTGTACAATAAATAACTAGTCTTTTTGATAATTGTAGTCAAAATTTAACAAAAATATGCACGCTTTTGAAAAAGTGAACCTTTTCTAATACAAAAAATTATTAGCTGGACTGTGTCTAAAAGTATTATTAAATAGTATTTCTACACTATGGTTGATGGTGATTTGAGCTAAACCATTTACATGGCTTTGTCAGAGATGCCATTTGTAACAAGTTATAAATCAAATCCAACTGCAAAATACACAGACCCAGATCTACTGTTGCATACTGCACATGAAGATCTGAGTCTTAGCAGTTTGCTAGGAATAATCCGTGATCAGTGGAACCAACAATATAGACCCCGATTATGTGATAGCAGATTAGGATCGATGCTGTTTGGAATCAGAATAAACTTATGAGTTTATTCTGTATTTTATCTCAGCCATGTTGGAAATCATCCTTTAGTTTTTGCAAAAGTTTAGCAGCTTTTTTTCAAATATATTTTAATCAATATTGTAAAAATAATTAATATTTACAATATTTGTGTTAAATAAGAAAGCAAAATTTGTAAATTAAAAATCTACTACAACATCCATTGCAGAGTACAAATTCTCAGAACTTGTCTTGCAATCAAAATTAAAATGGTATAGATATTATATAATTGAGTACAAAAAGAACATAACTGTCAAGAAACAAATATTTTACCAAGAACCTGCTTGATCAGAATTTGTATGCAAAAACTAAAAGAAATGCAATAATTATTATCACTGGCTAAGTAAATTATTTCTCTGTACACATCACAAAGTTAATCAGCATTCTCAGTCTAAATCATCTCATCATACTTACACTAATTATCAACTTACAGACAAAACCAAAAAGCTGCTCCCATGACTCTTCATGGCAAATTTCCACATTTTATCATACATCACACCACCCATTCCTGACCTTGACCCAGAAGTCATAATCCTAAATTCACTATTCATTTTATCTCCCCACCCATCAATTCCTGACCTTGACCCAGGGATCACAGTTCTAAATTCACTATATATTTTATCATAATCAAAACTCCCATCAATTCCTAACCATGACCCAGTGGTTATAATCCTAAATTCACTACATATTTGATCATAATCTCCCCTCAAATCCATTCCTGACCTTGACCCAGGGATCGTAATCCTAATTTTACCACATATTTTAATGTTCTCCTGCTATACATTAATGCATTATATTTAGTACAAAATATTCATTTATACATATCAATTTTATTTTTTCCTTTTTACCTTTGACCCCATCCCAGAGACCCACAGGAGAGGAACACTACTCCCTGAAGATATCTCTCACAGTTACCATCTGGGCACTTGCCACTTTAGAAAGTGACAAAGATATGAACAAATTTAGTGTATCAAAATACACATTGCCCCCCCACACACACCCTTCACATTAAAGCATAGAGATAATAACTGAATATAAAACAAAAAGCTTTCAAAACTATAAAGTATATGTCTCAGCAAAAAAAAACTCAAACCTAAATCTTTAATTTCATCTATGTGTATATTTGATGCAAGTATATTATATACATCTTTATGACAAAATCTTCACATCCATCTATGGAATATGATTTGAATTGATGCTGTTCTAGGATATAACACCACTGAGTCGGATATGCAAAACCTTCCAAAAAATTCTTGCCTATAGAAAATGTTACGAATATCTTGCCATAAGTATCTTCAGGCTACAAAAAAAATGCAACCCTCTGATAAACATAATATTTTTCAAAAGAATTAACTTTAGAAGAAAAATGTTGATATATTTTGTAATAAAAAAACAGAAATATAACCAACTTCTTTTACCTATTTATTTCCAGCACACAAAATACATTTTAAGCTTTAATCCAAAATTTTTAAGTTTGGTATAAAAATAGATAACAACAAAGAATTTAAATCTCAAGCTTTGATTAAGAAGATTCATTGATTTAAGCTTAGCTTTCAGTTGTTATTATTTGTATTTTATCAAGTACAGCACACAAAAATCCTGTCTTAGATATCCACTTCCTGAAAGTGGACTCTAAAGAAAAGTGACTGCTTAATGGAGATTTATTTCTGCAGCAATCTGATTTACAGGACATTAATAAAATATAAACAGTAGCTGATTCAAACAGATGCTCAATAAAGATAACCTATAAAACAGGTTTTACTAAATAGTGAATTAAGTTATTTTTGTTGGTATAAATCTTTGATGTTTTGTTAAAATTGCATTTTTACTGCTATTTAAATCATTGAGATGCAGACAAGAATCTACTGTCCCATTGTATTCACAGTAGAATGATTGTATATTGGGTATTTAAATTTATGGTTATAAAAACCATGAAATCAATGAAAACTACCTTTCTGAGCAAAGAATTAGTTATATCTCAGTTGTAACAATTTCTGCCCATCAAGATTGAAGAAAAAATACATGTAAAACCAAACTGCTTTTGGGATTTATATTCTAGGACCAACTAAAAAAATATCAACTGGAAAAATTATTAAATACCATCCCAAGATGGGACTGATGAGTTTCTTGTTTGCATGTTTTAACCTTGGCATAGAGGATAACAGTCAAATTTTGCATTTAACATTTCACAAGCAATGAATTTAATATTCTTTAGGACTTTTATTTCTAGAATGTAATGACCAGTATTGCCCAATATAAACTTCTGCCAATAAAATATAACAAGTCTACATCCACACACTAGCTGTCTGAAGTACTATAAATAATGTGCTAATCATATCTCAATGTTATGTAGTTGGTAAAGATCAAGCAAAATTGATGTTTACAATCAAATCCAATATGCATGCTTTAGTTTGGCACACACACCACCAGACTAAATGATCCAGACCAGCATCACTGGTTTGTAAATGACATCACATACCCTCCAATGTTACACCATTTCTCTTACTAGAAAACCAAACCCTTAATCTCAAAAAGTCATTGAAATATGATCTTCACACCAACAGTAAAAAGGATGCTCAAACTACTTTAAATGCAATCCTCACAGCTGCTAGTAATGGATGTAAATCCACATGCTGCAAGCAATGAGCAAAGGATAGTAATCATTGAAGACTGATATCTGATTCAAAATTATGCACAAGTCGCATGACCAAAAGACCTAAACAAACTAGTCCCAAATTTCCTACAGCTAAATCCCTTATTTCCTCTCTGACAAACCTAAGTGCAAAACAATAATTATGAAAAAACATATTTTCATCTACAAACTTCTATGACTAGAAATTTATAAGCACCGCCAACAAAATGATTGATTTTCCTGACCATGCATGGTTACACATATGTACCAAATGCAATTTAACAATTTCATATGTTTTGACATTGGCCTTTGATCATTTAATCACATACTCAATGGGAGGCAGCCCTTCCTCTAATGTAATGCAGCTATGAAGATAAAAATGGGGCATGGGAAACTTAAGGAAAGCAAACTTATCAAGTGGGAGCCTGAAATGAAAATTTTAGCATTAGTGACCTTAATCTCACCTCTATGCTCGGATTAGAGTTTCTGGTTCTATTTCCTTTTCCTGTTTTATATGAATGTCAATAACGTAGTGAGTCAAAAGGGTGGTGACTCCCCATAAGTGTAGACTAACTACGACATCTAATGAAAACTGAATCCAGGAAAATCAACTTGTTAAGCAAAAACTAAACTTTTACAAAGTGGTCTCTAGTGACCTTTATCATTCACCTCTCTAATACATCTAATGAAAACTGAATCCAGGAAAATCATTTTGTCAAGCAAAAACTAAAACCTTTACAAAGTGGTCTCTAGTGACCTTTATCATTCACCTCTCAATTCAGGGTTATAAAGGACATCCTGGCCAATGTATAGAGTACCTAAAATGTTTGATGAGAATTCTGTATAAAAAAAAATACAGAATGAAAATCACTTATTTAGCTCCAGTGATTCTAACCTTGGACCGATTAGCACTAAAATCGATTGATTTTAACTCTCCCTATGAGGATGCCACATATATGGTTTGATTAAATAAATGCAAACGAAAGTCGTGCTGCAAGAACCAGTCTGTACACAGAAAGATGAACAATGCTATCACTATAACTACACATTTTTTAAGGCATTAGAAAGAATATTAAAATAAATATCAGCAACAATGTTCATTAGCATTATTTGAACAAAGCATACAGAAGATAACTATCAAAAGAAAATGAAATACTTTTTAATATCATACCTAAATAAACAGAATTTCCACCATGATGAACAAAAATGAAAAGAATTTTAAAATTCTACTGTATCTATTATTATAAACATTGTCCAACTGCAAACTGTACATACCCAGATCTACATAGTACAACAGCAGATCTGGGTCAATTCATTTTTTTAAAATGAACAGTCAGTATTACAAAAAAAGTCAATTTATGTGCCCTCACATTATAATATGGCAGATGAGGGTTTATGTTGTTTTCAGTTGGACTCAACTTGCAAACTAATATATATAGTAATCACAGTTAATTCTGGGATAAAGTATATCTGTACTTAAGGTTAATACAAAAATAATGGATGACAATTTGCATCATTACTGATCCCCAAAATCAACTGACCCCTGTCCCCCCATCTCCTCCCCCAGGCCCAACAGTAGCTTGCATACTGATACCTATATTAAAACTATTTGGCCTCTTACTTAGAATGACCATAAATCCCATTATTTGATTTTTTTGTCAACAGTTCATTGAAACAACAAATTTGTGTGACTCAGAAACATTGGTGAAAGTGTAGTCCAAAAACAGCTTATAAAATGATCAATAAACTGTTCCCTGAATGAACATCTCATTTGTGTATCAATTTATCAGTCATTTAGACAAAAACAAACTATCTCTATAAAAATCCATATCTCCCACATGTCTCGATAATCAATAATTTACCATATTATACATGGTCTCTTTTTGCTGCCTATACACTTCAATTAATTCTTTATTTTAATGAATTTGATGTCATTAGTGATTATCAAGCATTATAACATTATGATTTCGAGATATATCAAAATGGAAGAAAAACTTCCAATAATGATCAATGTTTGGACTAGGGAAAGGAATTATAAGTCTATATTTCAATAAATCAATTTCACAGTTTATAAAATACATAGGAAATGAACAAACATGGTCAAATGTTATGTAGATGTTTCATGATATACATGCAGGTGAAAGAAAGGTAAATTATCACAGTAACTGTTGCAACCCATTTCAGACTTGGAACATAAGTGAAAGGACTTTGCCATTTCATCCACCTAACAGTCCCTTACTCTATCCACTTTCTCATTTAGCACTACTAACCAGGTACAGAAATAAAATCCAGGCTGAGGGTCACAGCTATTATTCAACTATCACAAAACTGCCCTACTAACCAATTTGACTCTCAGCATCATAGGAATCATTACATAATAAGGTGGTCAGATAAAAATTTGCTCAACCAAGCAGGGCAAATAAAAATAATTTACAATATAACGATACACAAATTCAACTCATTAAAATTCCATCAATTTTCATGATGTATTCAAGAGTCTTGTTTCAGTCCTTGTGACAATGAAAGAAAACAGAAACACCACACGTGCTACTTTATAAGTTGAGTCCAACTGCAAACTGCACTGATGCAGACTGACCATTGCATAATGCACTTGTAAATCTGAATCTTTGCAATTGGTAACAACATAGACCCTGATCTGCTAACAAATTATCTTATGGTAGGTTAGAGTCTATTTGTTTGCAGATAGATTCAACTTAATACAAAGGAATATACTGTAACTGTAACAATCAACAGATGGAGCACCTGTTCTCCAAGAGAACAGGTGCTACAACTTAACAATTCTGAGCAAAATTTTCCATATAAATTCAATGTATTCAAAATAGTCATTGCTTAGAGGCTTATCCTAATTTACATAAGATCTGAGGAAAATATTACAACTTGGATATGTTGCTATTGGTGTCGCTCACCAGTTATTATATACTTTTGAGAGAGTGATGTATGTAAGGTGAAGTTGTTTGCATTTTAAACATGCACAGTGGAGAGAATGTTGGCATACCTATATACTACTTTCATGTAATGTGGATGAAATTTCTTTGGATATTGTACTTTTGGAAATTTTAAATGATCTTAGGACACTGTTAACTAAAATGACTGCTCCCTTGTGCTCCAAAAATCAACCTAAATTTGTCTAAAGTACACTATTCTTGGCAGCTATTAAAATATGGAAAATGAATTTTGCCAAACTAGATAATACCAGCTTCTAAAAGTGCAATGACTGAATTACCAAATACATAAAATGTAAAAAAAGTTATCGGCTATTTTTTTTTACCATTTACCTCTGAAGTTCGAGAAGTGAAAATGAGCAAGTAGAGCTAGCACTTTTTTGAAAGGTGCACATCTGGAGTAAGGCCAAGCTGTATACTCTCTAACCCATATTACACCCATCAATCATACATCAAAATAAAGGGAATTAAAGGTTCTTTGAACAGTACCTAAGATATACAAAGTCTATTTTAAAAAACTAGTATAACTAGTGAGGAAAACCGGGGAAACTCTTTTTCTTTAAAATTTTAACCCTATGCTAAATATGAAACTGTAGAGCGCCACCTTAAAAACAAATATAAACATTTCTGCAATTATTTTTCTTATTTTCATATTATTATGTATGATGTTCTGAGTAAAATGGTACATTAACAATGATTTTGTTCATGAAAATAAGCTAATTATGCTTATTTTTGCTCTAGCATACATAATTTACTATGAGGCATGCTTGGTTGAGTAGTGACCTGCATTATGGGGAAATTAGAAGTCTTAGAATATAGGAATAAAGTCAACTTAAATTGAAAAATGTTGCATTAAGTAAAAGAAATACATAGTGAAAATGTTATATATGTATGCCAACATTCTCTCCACTGTGCAAATTTAAAATGCAAACAACTTCACCTTACATACATCACTCTCTCAAAAGTACATAATAACTGGTGAGCGCCACCTTTACAAAATTTACAAAATTGGATCTACTTTGTTACTAATTCTAGTAAGAACATAAAGTTTGTTACTATTATTAGTAACACAAACAATATTTGGTAAAAGGTAATGGACACTGCCAAACAATAATTGATACTTTTCCTGTTTGTCAAAAAAGTCGTACCATTGGTCTATGTAAACAGGTTTTACTTACTGGGTTATGAAACTTCCCATATTAGCACCTTTTTTCATTTGAAGGATGGTCATTTCTGAAATGTTAACTTTTTGAAAAACTGAGCATTTTACATAGCTAAGGAAAATCCAAAATCTATGATATACATTTTCTTGCAATACTCTTAGATGAATAGATCCATACGATAGTTATTGCATAAAATTGTATGGAAAAAATCCACTTCTTCAACTAAATGACCACAAAATTATAGTTCAATAAATATTGCATAATTTAATCAAATTTTCAAAGGCTAAAAATCAGACTCTACTTATCAAAAATATCAACAATAGAAGATTGGTTTTCCAAAACTGAGAGCTTCAGCAATCTATTTGTGCTAAATTGTAATTTATAAAAGATTTAACATACTCTTTTAAAATTTATTTTTACTTTATCATTTCATTTTTATTTATTTTTCTTTAACTATTTTAACTGCATACATATTTTCCTTTTTCATTATTTCATATGTCAGAAGTTGCAACCATGTTGCTTCACATACATTCTCCATAGCACTACAATATATTGATGTAAAATACAATGACACATTGCTAATTTCATAATGTAATGAACACATCATTTTGATTTGCACAGTAAAAGTGTTGACTTTATAAAAACAGAAGAAAAAAAGTAAAAAAAAAACATTTTCTCCTGCTTCTAACAATTTCAGTTATGAAAAGATGTTCAGCTGGATCAGATTTGTCTCTTTAAGTTAACTTTACTAGACAGTGAAAGCAACCCTTGTCAACACACATTTTTTCAAGGATCAAAAAGATTACAGTTAAAACTTCAGCAGTAAATGCCTCACTTAAATAAAACATCCACATATGAGACACATGCACACAAAGGTCACTTGGTAATAAGGAACAAGTTTTAAAAAAAACTTTTCTTCAGTTTACAAACATATTTCATCCCTAAAGACAGGGTCCCTATTCACAAATGACGTTATTTAGTCTCTCATGTTTCAAGCAATGTTTCTCTTGATATAAGATGTATTTTCTTGGACTGTGTTGCTCCTCAGTGAACGAAAAGAGATGTATTGACTTTAAGAAGCATGAGGACAGGATCCCAAGACCATATCTCATCTTGCCCTGTTACGTCCACTTCCTCCATTAAATCATAAAAACCTGCATCACTATGAGTCAGCTGTAGAAGAAGCTGTAAATATATACAGGTATGGTCAATCACATTGAAATTTATGGCAACAAGTATGACAATTCATGGCAACTAGTATGCCAGTTTATGGCAACTTGCATATGCAATTTAGGGCAACTATCATGGCAATCTATGGCAACTAATGTTTATGGCAACTATTATGGCTATGTGTGGTAACTATTTTGGCAATTTAGGGCAACTAGCATGGCAATTTTCGACAACTAATTTTTGGCAATTTATGGCAACTAGTATGCCAATGTATGGCAACTAGCATGGCAATTTATGGCATCTAGCATGGCATTTTATGGCAACTGACATGGCAATTTATGGTATTTAGCATGGCAATATATGACAACTAGAATGGAAATTTATGGCAACAATTATGGCAGTCAGAGTGCTTAGATAAAGCAATCTGCAATATAAGGCAGTCTGCTTGGCAATTTAGCTGAAGAAGGGAAATTGACTAACTGCAAACAACAGAGACCATGATCTGACATCACATAATACAGGGGTCAAGCTAGACTTGATTTTTAGGAAGAAGTGACTTCTTTTTTTGGACAGAACAGGGAGAAGTGAGAGCTCAAGAGGGAGAACTGGACGCAAACAAAGAAACAAAATATATGTCACTGTGTCTCTTATTTGAATTATGCCCTCATTTTCCCAGTATTCATATTTGCATCAGTATTGGATTTAAGTAATACTTTATTTTCAAGTAGAAAATTTTCTGAGTTATTTTGGACATATGACTTGAAAAGAGAATAATAGAAACAACATTGTAACATAAATTTTATCTGAGTAAACAGATTACATTTTTTAAATGCTAATAAAAATGCTTAATCAAGTACCCTTAATAAATGTTTAAAAATACTTTATAAAAGCTCACAATAATGTCACTTTGAAAGATTTTTAAAACTGTTTGAAACAACTCCTGTACCATGTCTAGGAGAACAAATGCACAGATCATACTGTTCACCCTAATTTCTTTGTTGCTAATAAAACATTAGTGTAACTATTAATACATAACGCTCAAATTATAAAATTACACACATTGCTCCTTTATAATCGTTTTATGAACTACATCCTTCTTTCTAACTGAATCAACACACATGTAAGTGCATCTGTTTTTAGAAGGAGTGATTTTCGTATTGTTACCACTCACTTCATTTCAACAGTCCATTGATAGGATTGTAAATTTTTGGATTTTTATTTGAATATATATTTGTAGTAATTTTTGGCATTGGCTAGTAAGAAAAAGCTGTGCTTCTTTTTTCGAATATTCACAAAAATGAGTCAAGTCAGAAAACAACTTTGACCATACAGCACTTCTTGCGAATTCCACAATATAGCATTTTTCCATGTGTTTTTGACCTACGCAATTATAAAGTTAAATCTCAAATAACATAATACCAAGAATGTGTGTTCTATGAATTGCATTTCTTCTGAATATATTTGTACAATGATTTACGAAAATAGACAATTGAATAAACTTTGAACTAGAACTTCCACACACACACAGTGATGCATTTCCCCCTTACAGGTTCACTTACAGTTTCAAAATAATTTTATGATGAAACAGTCTACAAGAGGCAGTAAAAAAATCCATATCACTGATTCTCTTCTTAAAAGTAAAAATTGTTATTTATGTTAACATACTATTGTTAAAGTTTCGAAACACAAGTTTGTATATTTTTATCATCAAGGATACATTCGGAAATCTGGCAGTTATAGTTGCCAACCGACTTCGGAAAGGGTTAATGGTCAATCAGCTATCAGCTGCTTTTGAATGAGCAAAAGCTTGCTTGCCAATGTAACTGACAAGACTAGGCCTAGCTACTGACACCTGGGCTCATATCATTGCTTATAATTTACCTGTCATACATGTACTATAGGATGCTAAATTGTAATCAATGATATGTGGCTACTGATGACTTGATGCATACATTTCACTACAACACAACACTTGAACTAACATGGCTCAGGTGAGGTGGCATCTCAAAAAGATATGGTCAGTCAATGTATCTTGAAATAAAATTACAGGGCGAAGTCGTTTTCCTAACAGAAGACGATGAAGTTTACATATTTTAGGCAACTTTATTGCCCACTTCGCCTGGTAGTGTGACCCCTGATAATACATTGGCATATGCTGTTTGTTCCACTTATCAGGCCTAAAGAACTGCATAAAGTAAGATCATGATGCAAATTATGTAACACCTAGATCTGTGCAATTAACAATTAGAAGAGTATATATGGTAGCTTAATTCAAATATTCAGACATGATTTTGGTCTTCCATAAAAAAACCTTAAATTGTTTTTCATGCAGGTTTGGGGGTCCTCCCCGAACAAGGTCTCAAGGAGCAGTGCCTCCGATCTCACCAAAAACACATTTTACAATCATAAAAACTGATCCTGGTGCAACTTACGATCATAATATAAAACAAAAAAATAATCTGAAAAACTAACAAACTTACCAACTTGACTTGAATAATTTCACAATATTTATTGTCACATGAATTTGTTCTCCAATACTATTGATATTGAAATTATTTCATGTGCATGTCAGTGTTCACATTGTAATAAGGTCACATTAATTTGTTCATTTTTGCAGCAAACATATACTTCTATCTTTTCATAAAAAATCTGTAAAATAAACCAAGTACATCAACTATATACAAATAATCCCATACAATCACTTGTCTTTTTCTCTACTGGACACACCCTGATAATATGCCAGTCGAGATCGTTTTACGACTTTGGCAAAGATTTTTTTTAGCCTTCCTTTCTATCACCACTGACTTTTTTGGCTCAATGTGCAATCATTTCCTTTCCTTTTCAACAAGACCCTTTTTATTTTCAAGCTAGTGCTTGTACTGACAATATGCAGTATGCATATTCTGACAGAGGGCTGCATCTGTTATCTCATGCAAGAAATCTTTCTTCTTATAGTAATTAACTGCACTTTTTCCAGATGCCTTTTGAGCTTCAATTTTTCTGTATGCAGCTTCTTTTGTAGGTGCTGTTCCAAACTCTTCCAACTGGGATTAATGTAATTCAGATCTTTCTTTCGGAGAGGTCACAAAATGCCAGTCCTGGAGCATTCAGTTTTCTTATAAACTGACCAACTAAATTTCTGTCAAGTTTTTGCTCCAGCCATTCCCATTTGTTCTTTTAAAACCTGTATCTAAACTTTTCATGTCATGATCTCCCTCAACAACTCAGGATGCCATGATGTGCAAGCATGTTTCTTCTTTCCTTTGCCATCAGTTTCCATTTCACAAAGATTCACTGGATGAATTTAAACTTTTGACCAATCAGAATACTCTATACAAGAGTCATGTGTTAACTAATATATGAAACAAAAACTTTACAAGGGTCATTGCAGAATAGGACCAGACAGACCATACTTTTTTTAAAACCAGATCATAGATGATATAAGAAAGGCTTATATCAAGAAAAGTCAGATTCAAGACAGGAGAAAAGCAGAATTCTGCCTTAAAATGGAGAAAAATCACGTCTGAATACTATATACAGTTAAATTGCTGTCCCTCAATTATTTCCAGATTGTATTTTCTTAACAATTACAAGCTGACTAGACTAAAAGCCTTGCCCCTAGACACACTATGGCAGCAAGAGGGAGCTATTCCTACAATAGCATAGTTAATTTTGGCTTTGTTAAACATTTTGCTCTGTACCGAAACAGTTAGCAAACAAGTACTTTTTAGGAATTACTACTTGTATTACTGAGTAGACTTAAAACCATGAAGGTGTGATTCACTGCTACCCATATTTAACCTGCAATCAAGTACACTGGATAGCACTGCCAGATTTTGCAATTTCTACAATTTGTCTAGTGAAAGCACATGTCTACTATATGAGACTTGGTAGTACCACTTTTAGTTGTGTTTTTAGCTAAGAAAGCTGACTGCAAATGCATTAACTGCATAAAGACAAGAAATAAACTTCATATTTAAATGTCATACATTTTTACAAGTTGCATCACAAACTAAATAAACACAGATGTGCTATCACATAATGCACCATTAAATATGTCTATTCAGTTTTCCAAAAGAACAAACAACATAGGCCATAATATCAGGGGTCACTCTACAAGGTGAAGAGGGCAAAAAAGTCACCTGAAAACTGTAAACTTTGCCTTCTTCTGTTATGAAAGAGAAAATGACTTCGCCCTAAATTTTTTGGACATAAAATGGTGGTAGATTATGTCTTTTGAAATGCCCCTTCAGTGAAATACATCTATAAATAGTAATTTGCTTTTTAAAAAATATGATCGGTAAAGAGTGTTTTCTAATGTATTTCTAGTTTTTATAAATGGAGATTTTAATGGCCGTATTTGTGTATTTTCTTGATAATATGCAAATCAGTTTGAAACCGTAAAATAACCAGTAATGGTGAACATTGCTACGTATTTGATAAGCCACATCATTAAACTATCTGTATTCATAAATAATTGGGAAAATATAAACAAGAAAATATAAAATATAATGAAAAAAAGTTTAAATATTATGTCATTGTAGATTTAGCCTAAATATTTAATAATGTAAGTCAAAAATTTATATTGTTAATACCAGTATTAATACCAGTAATACCAGTAAGTAGGCAAATTCAACCATAATTATGCAGTCCTATTAATGAATTTCTTGTAACAAAGCAAGAAAGTGAATAGTTATATGTAGAAATACCCTCTTTCTAAAAATAGATGGACTCGCTTGGTGCAATACTGTTCTTTAATGTTTCGGTTTTTGGGGAAAAAGGATCCAGTTTAGTTATCTATTTACTTTAGTGCTTCTGTATGTTGTCTAAGTACAGTTACAATACTGTTTTACTGGGAACAAGGAAATCAAGAGGAAGAGTATGATATAAAGTCACTTGTGCATTTATTCCTATGTACATGAATTAGGGTTGTCATGTCTCCAATTTGCCTGCATCTCAATCCAAACACATATACTACAAGTATGATGAACAGAATAGGTATGAATATAATAATTTGTATACATGTACAAAATGGGTTGATAATAAATGTGACATATGTTTAAACTTGAAAATAAGGCATTGTTTAAAACTGTTAAAAGCATACTGAAAAATGGAGCACATAAATAAGATAATGCATATATATTATATATATATATATATATATATATATATATATATATATATATATATATATATATATATATATATATATATATATATATATATATATGCATTATTATGTATAGAATCTTATATATATTTCGCATTTCTAGCTTCAGTTTCACTTCTCCCGGTTTAGCTTCCACTTCTCCCTGTTTAGCTCCCACTTCTCCCTGTTCTGACCAAAAGGAAGAGAAGTCACTTCTCCCTACAATTTAAGTCTAGCTTGATCCCTGTAATATGCTGGTACAACATGTGATGGAATATCAGGGTTACTGCTGTTTGCAGCTGAACTTGTGTAATAAGCAAGAACATATGGTATTTTTAAACTGCTATTGCCTAAATTAGCATTTACATTTTTTTCACAGCATACTGTACATTTCTAGAGATATCAAAATTTAAGGAAAGTTCTATCAGGTACTATTTGATCCTAACAGTCAATTACCTGGGTACCTGATCAAAGGGAAATTGTATTAAATGTCAACCTGAACTGCTTTGTTGTAGGTTCAAATATGCCAACCTCCAAGAGGTGTAAGCACAATTACTACTAATTTAGGTGACAAAAAAGCATAATCTAAGCATAGGAAAAACAATCTATATATTATATGCCAAAATTACAGAAAACTGTATGAAAAACATACATTTATGTTCATTACTTACCTGGATCTGCAGTTACAATTTTTGTCATGGATCATCTAAATCCATGTGGTTTAGAAATTAGTACAAGTGTATTCATATCTTTGAATGTTAATATAAATGTCTTTTGTTTTTGCAAAATGACCAACAATAATAACTGCAAAATGACCAACAATAATAACTGCATAAATGAATTGGTACAAGTGTAGTCATATCTTTGAATGTTAATATAAATGTCTTTTGTTTTTGCAAAAGAACCAACAATAATAACTGCATAAATAAATTAATTCACTGTAATAACAAAACTCAAAGTTATATCCATAAAACATGATTTTTCTCAACTGATAAATCTGCACACTTCTAGGATTTTCTGAATATCTATCCTTGAACATATTATCTTTTAGTTTTATAATCTGTCTACTAAAGCTTATCAGCTGAGTTTGATACTGGAGTAATTTTAAGTCTGCTACATTTATTATGGACATAAATTATTATTGTTTTTCTGAATTTTACCCTGCAATGGTGATCTTAACGTTTATTTTTTTTTTAAGATAGCAAGCAGTGAAATGGAGAAATGCACATTGTTTGGCCAAACAAAGATAATGGACAAGTAAGTGTATTAAGTAAAATGAGTACATGGACAAGTAAGTGTGTTAAGTAAAATGAGCACATGGACAAGTAAGTGTGTTGAGTAAAATGAGGACATGGAAAAGTAACTGTTTAAAAAATGATAACATGGACAAGTAAACATTGAGTTAAATGAGTATATGGACAAGTAACTGAGTTGGATGTAAAGAGGACACAGACAAAAATAACTGTGTTGTGTAAAATGAGAACATGCACACAAGTAACTGGCACAAATTAATCACACCAAGAATAAGTAATCAAACATTTTTTCCTGAGCTCTAGAAAATAAGTTAGAAACATTAAACAGCACTAAAATTTAATTATTATTATTAACTTTATGGTTTTCCGTGCTTGTGTGGAGATGACAATACTCAAAAAGGACTTAATTATTAACTCCTTTTTTAATTTATTTGCTTATTTCAATTCAACTCTATATAAAGGACACCTATTAATAAAGGACTGAATTTTTGAAAAAAAACAAGTTTACCAGCATATTTCACTGCTATTGTATGAAAAGGACACTTTATAATAAGAACTAAGTTTTATGGTTCCCTATGGACTGGTGCCAATGTTAATTGTGTGATTAAAACTCAACATACCTCTCTTGACTGCCAAGCTAGTTCCACTTGAAGAATCATTAATCCAACTGTTAGACTTATGCACATGGACAAAAGGAGCCTCAGAATTAACTCACTCTTTGAAAGTCTGAAATTGTAAGGCATTTTGTTAATTACTATGAGTTAGATGTGAAAGTTGTGATGAATAAAAGCAAATCTTTAAACAATGTTATGAAAAACTAAATACAGTGTATACTTATATACTTAACAGGAATTCCAAGAAATTCTATTTTGCCCGCTCACATGTGTGACAGATTTTATTTTTATGTTAAAATGACACTGACTCTGATATACAAAACATTAATATTATTTCAATATACAATGCCACAGGACATTCATTGCAACATACAATGCCAAATGACATTTATTTCAATATAAAATGCTACATACTATAATCATATACTGGCATTGAGGTGGGGTGGTGGGACAAATGCTGAAAATTGTTTTTCATAAATTACTATTTATAGATGCATTTCACCAAAGGGGCATCTCAAAAGTCATAATCTACAGCCATTTTACATCCGAAAAATTGAGGGCGAAGTCATATTTTTGCTTACACAACAGAAGGTGAAGTTTACAGTTCTCAGGCAACTTTTTCGCCCACTTTGCCAAGTAGCATGACCCCTTAGTATGTATGTATGTATTTATGTATATATATATATATATATATATATATATATATATATATATATATATATATATATATATATATATATATATATATTCTTTTATAAGGAGAAAAAAGCATAAAAAAACTAAAAGAAAAAATTTGACCACACAAAGACCAGTCGAGAACAATCTATTTAGTAGACAAATCATTACAGCATAAGCATAGGAAACACAGAGTAAGAAATTCTTTGACCACGATAAATGGAAATAGGGATCATCTTATTAAAATATCAACAGAGAAATATGTCAATGTTAAATTCATTCTAAATATCTTTTGCATCCTTGTACTTGTTATCAGTTTGATCAAATTTACTCCAATCAAACAAACTTGCTTTGCTCGTCTCTCCTGAAATAATGTATATAGGTTATAAAACTTGCTGCAGCATTTCACCAGCTCATCTAATGATGCTGCCACAAACTGTAGGTTGTAGATTAAATGCAACTTATGTAAAGTTACCAACATATACTTTTCAAAATTATTTGGAATACACTTGAATGTGTTATCAAGTTTTAATCAACACTTTATTTCTGGATTACCAAAAGTGTCTATGATATTATGACTGTCATATCCTTGGAAATTATGAAATAAAATCTGGAGCATGAAACTTTAGATTACATTTATCATGGGCTGCTACACAATATTGATAATGATTGCACACACTTATCAAGTTATCATGCATGGGTGATGCATGTTAAGCAAACGCCAGTTCACAAATATGACAAAATTATGCTTGCTTCTGGTCAATTACCTGCTAGACCATTTATAATATTTTGTCTAAACTTTAAAAATAAATTACATCTATACTTTTAAAAAAAAAAATTATTTTAACAAAATAAAAATATCTCAAAAGTGCAAATCACTTCACAAAAAATTTTGTCCAACCATAAAAAATAATTTCCCACTAACCCAATGGGTGTGGTTAGGTTGGGTTTAAAAAAGTTGCACTAGAGACCTAACAAATGCATCTTTGTATTTGTTTGGAAAAAAAAAAGGTCTATAATCCAGAAGCCTTGTTTTTATTTACTACATTTGTTTGTTTCATACAAAGAATTTCTAATTGCTTTAGTAATTTAACTTTATTTCATTTTGACCCAAAATTTAACTTTGTAAAGAATTAAAAAGTTTCTTTAGTAGTAAATGTATCACATGATTGCTTCTGGACATTACTTGAGAGTATTTAGGTATATTTGGGCAAATTTGGGAGTATTTGACTTTGTGACTAATGGTGAAAACAAAGGTCAATTCTCCGGATCAGATTCATGTTGATGGTCGTCCAAGAGTTATTCATTGGTACATTACTGTATTTTGAATGGATATGTTCTTGTGCCACTAGCTATGATGTTGTGGCCTCAACTTGTTTTGTTATGGTTGAGGCTATGAACTGATCCCATATGATGTAATGGAGCAAAGAAAATCCTCACTAAAGTCAGAAACACAAATAGTTTAGAAATCTACTAAATAAGTATAATAATTTTGTCAAAGAAGTTTGGCTTTTTTTTTAAATTTATTAAGCCCTTACATGGTAAAATAAATAGGCATAGTTATGTTAACTTCACTGTGTCCACCATGAAAGATAACGCAAGACCCTCGCCTTGACCCCTTTTCTACATAAGGCTTGCCTAACTATATATGGATACTCTACACTATGGTATTAGTAGTTGAATGACATAACGCGAGAAGATGAAGAATGGATACTTGCATAAATTGCGGAATACAGTTATTGTTGAGAAAATAATTGTTTCTTGGTGAAATTTCAAAGACACTGGTAAACCGTATTTAATTTTAAATTTCCAACCCAAATGGCGCCATATTTTTTTACTACGATTTGTTAACATTTCCAAATAAGGAATTAATTTCTTTTATGGCACACTAACAAATGATTTTACCACTATTTCTACAATGATTTGCGATAATTCTAGTATTAAAAAAGAGGACTGCTCAATTACTTTTATTATATATCAAAGAACATGTTCAAATTTTGTATATTAGGCTAAAAAATGAGCCGGGTGTAAATCACACCCGGCTGTTCCAGTGACACATATATACTCATGTTAGTACCCTGCTCACAAGGTAGGTCATAGGGTAGTACTAATATTAGTACCTTAGTCCTTTTGTGGACAAGACAACAAAATAAGTTGAGGCTAAGACATTGTAGCTAGGACTAAGGGTACTATAGTCCAAAAAATACATCCCCGTTGGTTTGTAACCCCCTACAGATTTCAATAACTAAAAAGTTTAATGTGATAAAAAGTGCACAGAACTAAGTCAATTGAATCATTGATTTAAAATTTCTAACCTGACTGTCACCAGAATGGCACTAGTACTTGCATCTCCTAGCACCTTTCATGCTTAATGGACTTTCCATAATAACATGGCACCACATTCCGTACACTATTGGGTAGTTTATTTCCCTCCGACAACATAACGACTTAATTGATCCTCTTTGGAAACTGTCATATAATTCCGTAAATTGCAATAATGTTGACTTTGGAATTATATTCCTTTCCACATGTGAACATATTAATGAAACCGCTTGCTAAATCCACGTGAAACGTAAATCTTTTGTTATTCTTTTCTTTGGCTTGATTCAACACTGTAAATATCGGAATCAGAAGACATATGCATCTACATATTTAGTTACGCATTCGCCCCTTTGCTGAAAATAGACTGGTCCAGAAACTGGAAATGGTTCTCAAGCATGTCAGTATAACATTGAAAACTTCCGTTGAAAAACTAAAAGAAAAAGGAAGAGAGCGATTTGAAAGTCTACTAACTATGCTAGTCCTACATGTAAGATCTCGAATTTGATATTTATGTTTTGGGGCATCATAACTAAAACAAATATATGATACGTCTTACATGTAGGACTACCGACTTAAGCACACAGGTACTCGACACGACCCGTTCTGACATTGGACCCTCTCTTATATAGTATTACGGAGAGGGTCCAATGTCAGAACAGGGTCGCGTCGAGTACCTATGCTTAAGCATATTGATCACGAATGCAGTGACCACCATTTTTAACTTGCTTTGGAAATTTGAAAATTGACCTGCTTTCTTTGATTTAATTTCTTGTAGAAATTTCTTTTTACCGTTTAATGAGTAGAATCTCGTCGATATTTGAAGCAGAAGTTTGATGTATATCAAGTATTGTTCCATCTGTTCCTTCGTCACAATCATCCGCCATCGCTTTGGAGACTTATCTCCCTTAGTATTGTCTGATCACTATCAGAAGCCGCTCTTGTAATAACAGCAGCAATTTTAAACAGTAAAGTGACATTGAATATTGATCCTCTATGGCCTTTCCCCTTTGACCTAATTTTGACGGCAACACGAAACATGTCGGGGGAGGAAAATATAGACTTTCATTTTCAACGGATTCAAAGCAAAGCTCAGAATGGTGTTATTCAGCCCATTCTTACAGGTTCGACATTTTATTTCTTTTTTTTTTCCATTCTTCATGTCTCATTTATTTGTGTGCGGCTTTTCAGCCTTTGTTGTTTTTTTTTATTTTAAAAACGAAACTTAGCCCTTATCAGCATATCGCACGAGCACCTGCTTTGCTATGATGCGGAAGACATAGTGACCGATCGATAATGCTATTAAATCAATTCATATTTGCGAGGCAACAAACAAAATTGATATGTTTATTGTTTTTTTAAAAAAAATAACTATGGAAAGATTTAAATGAGCACATAATATAAGCTAATCTACAGACTAAAAAGTTATTCGCCTGTTGTGTACGAAGGACATTTTGTGTCAAAATACTGAAGGTGCCTTTGCCATAAAGGTTTACCTTGAATCCAAACGTGGCATATCTAAGTCAGATGAGTTTGTATTTTAGCCCTTTAGTATGTAACAATGACTTGCTGCTTAATTGTCAAAATATCAGTCTTCAGATTTGTATTTTGTCATAAATTGAAACTGAAAGTACAATAAAACTTAAGAAATCATTTCCTCAGAATTGTGATAACTCTTTAAGTTACAGACTAGCGTTATGTTTACCCTCTCATTAATTTAGGGGATATACAACCCAGGAATTTTTCTTGGGTGATTTTCAAATTGGAAATTGCTTGGGTGATTGGGTGATTTTCAATTGTTTGGGTGATTTTCAAATTAGGAATTGCTGTTGTTCCTATAAGTTTAACATCATTTTCAGCATATAATTAGCAATACATGGCATACAGTATATTTGATGATGGGATTATGATTTCTAACATAACTTTAACAATTTTTCAGTCATATTGATACAATGTCATATCTGAAATTTTGGTTCAGTGAAAAACTCTTATTTCTCAATTACATAATTTTAAAATGTTTTTGCCCCTGCTTCTTTGTTTTCATCCATATTTTCTCTCTTTCATGCAGATCTATACCAGATCACCATGGCCTATGCCTACTGGAAGAGTGGAAAGATGAATGACCAGGCTGTCTTTGACCTGTATTTCCGAAAAAATCCATTCAATGGAGAATTCACTATATTTGCTGGGCTGGAAGAGTGCATCAAATTTCTACAGAATTTTCATTTCTCAGAATCTGGTATGTTTTGATGAATTGGCACTAAATTGATAGAGGCAAATTAGAAATGAAAAAATAACTAAATCTAGGAGAAATAAAAATTATGGAATAAATGTTAACAAATATGAGGTCTATAACATATTTTTGGCCTAAATATTTATTTTCAGCCAAAAGTACATCTACAGACATTACTCCAAGAATGAAAAGTATATGGCCTTTTGGTACTTACCAGCTAGGAGACACTGGAGTCAATTAGAACAAAACAAGTTGCAGATATATTTGCATGTTTTTTGTTTATTCATTGAATCTGAAACATATCTTTATTAGCCATGAGTCTTCTGTAGTTAATTTGAATTCTACATGCATGAATAATAGTTCTCCTTTGGAACATATTTTAGATGTTTGTCTTTTTTTTAAAATCAACCTGGAGATAAATGAAGCCATGTTTATACAGATTTCTTCTTCTCTTTATTAATTTTTATGTTCATGATTGTTGACTATCTTTTTCATTTGTACTGAAACTAATAAAAAATTTGTAAGACATTTTTGTCAGCTAGTTAAATTGACTATCCTGCTTATTTAGCTTTAAATGCTTTCAATTCAGTAAGCCAGCTTCAAATGCACCAGTTTAGTCAGTCTCAAATGAGCAATAAATCCTGTGGCACTGATACAGCTTTCTTGCCCAAAAAGATGACAATATAAGGGTCAATGGCAGACTCCAAAATGAAAAGAGATTTTGGAAACCTTGAAAAGCTTTGAAAAATGAATTTGTCTCTCAAGGCCATGAAAACACTTTGAAAATTCCAGATATTGTTTTGGTACCTTTAAAAGACTTGATTTTCTTGAAACAGAAATTAATTGATAATAGTTTTCATTTTACAGATTTAAGTAAAAAAGAAAAGAGAAAAAAAAATGATATTTTGCTAAGTTTGTAGTGGAACAGAAATTTTCACAACTGGCCACTGCACAATCATACATTTTGAACTTCCAGTTATTCAAAGCCTGGATGTAGCCATAGTTTAAATTTGAATCATATGTATGCTTTGAAATGACTGGCTGCAAATTCCTACTTTGGTGGCTAGATGAAAAAATATAAGTTTGGATAATAAGATCATTCTTAGAGAGCTCTGCAAAATGCAGATCATACCAGAAGGATATTGATTTGTGTGCAGTGGGAGAGAGTATTCTACTGTCACATGCAGCTAGAAAAAGAAAGCAAACACAAAGCTCTTGTAATGGCACTGCCATCAGCAACTAATATGGCAAATCAAAAATCCTTAAGCATGAAATTGTTTTTGATGAAAGAGGTATTATATTTTATTATAGAAACTGTATATAGTCCTGATTTTTAAATTAATTTGATTCAATTTTATTTTTGGGTTGAATGGAAATAGGTCAGACAATAATGCTAACAACATGATAAATCTAAAAATAAAAAATACAACTTAGATAAATATTAATAAACCTACTAAGACATAGTTTAAAATATCTATACTCTGTTTTTAAATAAGCAATGATATTGTTGTTGTGGGGTTTAACACCATTTTTTAGCACATGATAGGCTATACATGGTGGCCAGTATTTATGGTGGAAGAAGAAACTGGGAGATCTTCGGAAAGAACCACTGACCCGTGAGAAGCTACTACAAGCTTTTTCATGTTCCACATTTGTCATATCTTAGACTCAAACCCATGCAGACAGAGGTGAGATGGCAGTGATCCATAACAGAGAGCGCATTAGATCACTCGGCCACTCGAGGGGCCCTAAGCGATTTTTTTTTATGACAATGATACAAAAAAAAATATCTTTGTTACATTGTTTTTATTTTATGGGGTTGCTGAAAAAGACACTGATACAACAGCCGCTCCTGCTGATGACTATGCATTGAAAGGAAAATTTCCTTTGTCACAAATAGTTGGAGGTAACATGTTAAGGATAAAATAGCTGAATTTGGAACTCTTCAAAAACAGTATGATGACTAGCAACAAGAACTGAAAAATTCACTCTAAATTATTTTGGACTTTGTAAATAGTGAAGTGTAGACAGTAAAATGAATATTGTTGAGTGCCCTGACTGTACATTATTGTAATGCCCTGACTGTACATTATTGTAATGCCCTGACTGTACATTATTGTAATGCCCTGACATAGAATGCTAGTATTAATGAGAAGGGTGTCAAAGATTATCATACTCTCAAATTCATGTTTTTTGTTTGTTTTTTTTAAATAAGTTTGCAAGAAATGTTCCTCATATGAAGTAATAGTAAATACTAACTAGTGTTTACATACAGTTTCATTTCTGTATCCTTTAAAATTAATGTGATAATGCACCTTGGAAAACACTAGTTTGAACCTTGAAAAAACTTTGAAAATTTTGAAAGAAATATGCTACAAATCATTTGGTGTTTGCTGGATCATAAACCATTGACTTACTATGATTGTGATTTTATTTTTCAAACCCATTAATTGATATTTACAGTACATTTTTAATAATCATTTTGGAGCTAAGACAATTTGTTCTACATACCATTGATCTTGGGATCAAACTTTTTCATAGAAGATTGTGGTCAAGGTCACATGTTCCACACATTTTGTGATAAGGCTTTTGTTGCAGTCTTTTCATTTCTTTCTATATTTTACATATAAATTCATTGTTAAAATTTGTTCCATTGTTTAAATTGTTTGAATCAATATGAAGCTAAGATGATACATAGTACTACATGCTCACTTTTCCCTTTTGACCTTGTGGTAAAAGGGCACATGTTTTACACATTTTGTTGCAATGCTTTGATTATTGGTTTTAACATAGACATAACTTTGTTGTTTTTTTTCTCATACCAAGCTCTTTGTTTCAGACCCATTTATTACAGAGTATATCAAGGCATACATTAATAGAAATGGGGGTTCATATGATAACTGATATGTTCATAGCAATATCTAGCTCACAAGATCAAGTATAGTGTGAAATTTGTACTGGTCATACATCACAAGAGCATATGGAATGGTCTGTTGTACAAAGTTTTATTATTGTTCCTCCTCATCTACCAGGAGAATTGTTCTTCCCAAGGTTTAATGAAAATTGTATGGACAAGACATCCAGTATTTTGGCTACAGCAGCCATCTTGAAAATATTATTATCAGTATTCATTCCTGAATGGATGGTCATATCAACACATGATAATGATGTTTAATCTGATGTTTTATATGGCTACTATGGAAGATATTATGAAAATTATTGCTTCTATCTATCAGTATGGAAAGACAGATCAGCATGGCGTTTTCAGCAGAAGACTTTTTATCATATCTAGACATTTAACATGGCCCTCTTGAAAATCTTGTTATAGCAGCTCCTCCTGAATGAATGAGAATATCAATGTAGGTTTTTTGCTGAAGTTTTTGAAGATCAAAGATATTTTTAACACTCAAAAGTTAAAAAGAAATGGTCTTATCTTAAATTTCTGGAAGTTTTTATGGACAGTAAGGTGTCAGTCTTCCTATGACTCTTGTTTTTTTTGTAGGAATTTAGTAAAAAGACATTAAACACCATGAAACCTAAAATGGGTGATTGTACAGCAAATCAGCAACTGTGTTTTTCTCTGTTTTCATGTTTAAACTCTTGGCAGAAATAGTGCAGGTTGGATCCATCCATTGGATCCACTTGGATGAGCTACTATTTGTACCCAATGCCAAGGCAATTAATACATTTACTGCATATCTTACAGTGATTGTATTTTGGGCTGTCCCAGAACTTATGGTGAAACTTATTAACCTTGATCATAAGTCGCAAAGCTTAAGGAATGAAATAATTTGTGTTGAATTTGCAGGAACTACACACACACAAACACACACACACACACACACACACACACATACACACACACACTGCATGTTACAATAAAATAAATAAATACAATGCTTACTTGATAGTAAAATGAACAAAACTAAACTTGTATTGTTGTATTTTATTCCTCATGTTTATTCTTCATGAGCAATTAATTAAAGACAAAAATAGGTACTCAACCTCTGTGTACAGTGTTTATCCATATCGTGTATCGCTTATCTCGGGCTAACACACAACAATTTATTCATAGACATGAATGTAGAGAAACAAATCAGATACATGATTGTCCTTAGAGGTTTGAATGTGTTTTTAAACTGAAATCTAGATCCAGCACAAATGAAAGATGGGAGGGGGAGGGAGAAATATCAACTGATTGTTTGAAGGCACCTGTCATTCATGCATAATGTTGTCTATGGTGCAAAATAACAGCAAGTCTATTTTACCCTGAGGATAACAATATAACAATATTTCACCAATGAAAATCGTCATTAGAAAATGCATTCATATGTGAGTGTAAATGACAATATTTTTGCTAGCAGAGGTTACAAAAAGTATTATTAAAACATGTTAAAGCTGTGTACGCTTTCTGCTGAGCATATATCAGTGCCAGTTTGCATCAGTTATGGTCACAGATGGCAAACAAATAGATGCCTGTGTGGTAAATAATACACACCCTGTAGTGAGCAATACATTTATTGTTTTAGCTTACTGATTGGATATGACATACAAAAGATATTTTATTACAAAGTAAGCTGATCCTGGAAGACATCTTTTGATTATTTTAAGATTACAAATTGTTTCATATAAATAGCCAGCTGCCATAGAGAACCCAACTTTGGTTTCTTTTTACTATTATTCACAAGAATTTTGAAAATAAATTGTGAAAATGGAAGGTTTGAAAAACATGAAACTGTTGATTCCTTCCAGGATTGTGATTATACCTGTGAAAATGGTAACGTTAGGTGAGGGCATTACAAGCATTTCACAATAGAGCAGGAAGTTGCCAATTTCTCAAGATTACATGGAATTAGAGTCATTTCCCAAAATCAATGGTTGCAGATTGGTTGAAAACAGATTTTTGTTAGCAGTTGGATGGTTTCGGACAAGCAGTGTGAAACCAGTATCCAATGGTAAGGGACATTTAGCAAGAAGTGGGAATCCAGTATCCAGTGGTAATAATTTAGATGGAAAATGCAAGTGGTTCTTAATCAATGAGATATGTAGATCCCTGTCAGCATTGACCTTGTTTGATTATGGCAAGGAATTTGTGTCAGGGAAACATCCAGATGTTGATTTACAAGCCAGTAGGAAACATTTTAAAGAGACTCAATCTAGTTCTTCATGAACAGAATTGGATGGTGTAGTATCTCTCAAAAGATTTGGAAGACATGACTTTGCTCAATCATTGTCTCATATTTTTATATAAATTATTGTCCTGGCTAATTCATTGTCAAGTAGAGGCATTATATATCATATATATTTGGGTTTGACCCAAAGCTAGCCCTTTTGCAATGAGGTTGATTAACTCACTACTCACTTTCATCTCTCTATTGTGAGACAAAGAGGCAAGGGCTGTCAATGTCCTTTCAATCATTTGGGAGGGAATGTTAGCATACACCTTCCCTCTAGCTGTTTTATTGTTCAAAATAATCCAGAAAATGAGGAACATAGCTGATTGCCACTCTCTGATGGGATAAATCCTGGATTGACAATCTGCTGAATTTGATGACAGACATGCCCAGGAAAATAGTAGCAACCCCACACTGCCATGGCAGCTGATGTCACCAGTATTCCATCTGTGTCCAGAAAAATTTCTCCTTCACAATGGATGTCCAGGATGTTCCATGCAGAAAGGTGTTTGGGCTGTCATGATCTTCTCCACTCTGAAGGCATATGAGAGGAAGTGGCAAGCTTTTAATGACTGTATTACATTAATGGCATCACACCACTCTCAACCTCCTTTATTTGAAGACAACAAGATAGCTTTGATCACCATTCCATAATCTCAGACATGTTCAGACATTATGGAAAAGAATAAATAGGATGCCACATGGAACATTCAAATTTATCTAGCTTTTACATATCCAGACCATGCTTGCTTACCTCTTTTCCAAAATGGATCTTCTTCTTGGTCTTAATCTGCTATATTCCACCTTGCTGAAATAGTTATTATTCCATACCTGCTTTTTGAATGCACTAGTTTCAGGTTGAAGGGTTTGTGAGCCCATGTGCTGTTCTGATGGCACCATTGTTCTAAATGACACAACCTGGTTTCAGTTTGAAAAATGTGTTACTGTAAGTACAAAACCAATGAACTATACACTCTCCATTCACTCAGTCCACTAAGAGAGGCAATGCTGCAGGATCCTGTATATGCCCATAGATGCTGTCAATGGTGCCAAGAGAAAGTGAAGACTGTCAAAACTATTCTTACTGGTTAAGGCAAGAAAGCAAGATGTAACCTTACTCTCTGCTTGTCTAAAGGAGGTTATTATATTGGCATACTTTAAACTCAAAGAGGATCAGGCAAGTAGATTTTTGCACAAAGTATGTGCAATCTCTGCAAGCATAGCCTTCTAATATAACATATCAAAAGGACAGTATGTTGTCTTGGCTAGTCTTCTTTTTACACTTTTTATTTATGTGGCATGGGATCGCAAAGGAGACAACTGAAACTTAGAGCACCATTGGTAGCAGCCCAGACATTTACCCCACCCAGCCTGGACACGACATGCAACTTTTGTTGGATTTGCCTGTGAGGTTTACATTAGCGAGGTGTGGGATCCCTTAGAAATCGCAATAGCCAGGTGCAGGATGAACCCTCAGGAATCAAGATCACAAGTTTTTCATGTGTGAAAACCTAACATTAAGTGAAGTTCATTCATTCATGTTCTTAAAGGTGATGTGGGTAGAGGGTGGATAGTCGAACATTTCCCATCTAGTCACTTAATGTACCAGCAATATATTTAATGAAGAAATACAACTTTTAGTAAATTATATTTTTCTGAAAATATTTGACCAATCACATTATTTTTCAATCCTTACCACCCTTACCCACAAATATGAGCATGCTGTTGCAGAGTCACTCAAGGTTAAACTGTTTACTTGTGGAATAGAGTTAGCCACTTAATGTGTACAATGGGAGTGAATCACAAGAGTTGTTTCCCTTGGCCTATATTGTAAGAAAGACATTTTCCTTTTAGGACAAGCTGAAGTCAGATTTAGCAGTGAGTAATGTTTGGATGCTAATGTGATTGGGTGAGTATTTTCAGAGAAACATAATTTGCAAAAAAAAACTTCCTTTTTTTGGAGCTAAGTGCACTTCTATTTTTAGGTCTCCATAGTATAAAGCAAATAATTACAGCTCAGTGTCTGCCAACCATGTGCATCTAGCATCATAGTTTTCGCACAGACTATTCCAGCTGTTCCTGCTGCATTTCCTCCTGTAGTTTCAAAGGCATATGCCCTTGTCTCCCTCAGTTTTGCATGAAGTTATCTATTGAGTGTGGTTTTGCATATGTACTTGGGTACCTTTCTTTCAGTGCCAAATGTAAATGATGCACAGGTTTCGGCTAGACTGAGGCTTGAAACTAGGACTTCAGTCACACAAACATTACCACCAGAGCCATCTTAAGACATGTGTCACAAAATGTAACATATGACATCAGGAAAAAAAGGGTGTATATGTTTGTTTTGTAATTGATGACTTGAGGACACATTCAGGTAATGTATAAATTTTTCTGGCAATAAGTGGCCCTGGTTTTACCATCCCAAGAATTATTTTTAAAAATATGGTTTGAATAAGGAAAATTCTGTAATTCTAATGTGCAGACTTCTAACATTCTATGCTTCAGATGTCAAATATATCAGGTCTGTCCTGCCACCCAACACAGAGCCTGAGTTTTTTCACTATCTGGAAAACCTGACAGCCAATGATGTCACTTTGTATGCTGTAGATGAAGGTACTGTAGTTTTCCCTAAGGAACCCCTCATGTGGATTGAAGGACCTCTGCCTGCAATACAACTGATGGAGACACCTCTTCTGAACCTTGTGAACTATGCCAGGTAATCTTTAAATGCTGTGAACTATGCCAGGTAACCTTTGAATGCTGTGAACTATGCCAGGTAACCTTTAAATGCTGTGAACTATGCCAGGTAACCTTTAAATGCTGTGAACTATGCCAGGTAACCTTTAAATGCTGTGAACTATGCCAGGTAATCTTTAAATGCTGTGAACTATGCCAGGTAACCTCTAAATGCTGTGAACTATGCCAGGTAACCTTTGAATGCTGTGAACTATGCCAGGTAACCTTTAAATGCTGTGAACTATGCCAGGTAACCTTTAAATGCTGTGAACTATGCCAGGTAACCTTTAAATGCTGTGAACTATGCCAGGTAATCTTTAAATGCTGTGAACTATGCCAGGTAACCTCTAAATGCTGTGAACTATGCCAGGTAACCTTTAAAGGCTGTGAACTATGCCAGGTAATCTTTAAATGCTGTGAACTATGCCAGGTAACCTTTAAATGCTGTGAACTATGCCAGGTAACCTTTAAATGCTGTGAAATATGCCAGGTAACCTTTAAATGCTGTGAAGTATGTCAGGTAACCTTTAAATGCTGTGAATTATGCATTGATTCAGTTACTGCTTACCATGCCAGGCAACAAGTCAACTTCTTTTAATTTTGTACAGTATCTGTTTTGCTAAAGAAGCCTATAAAATGAAGGAACTGTAGTTTTTCCCTAAGGAGCCCATTATTTGCATTGATAAACCCCATTCTGCAATACAACTGATGGAGACACCCCTGCTAAACTTTATTAGCTATGCAATGTAACCTTTCAACTAATGGGAACTGTGCCAAATAACATTTCAACTAATGTGAATTCTTCTTGGAAAAGTTTCAACTACTGTGATTTGCCAGATAACATTTCAACTAATGTAAACTATCCTAAGTAACATTTAAACTAATGTCATCTATGCCAGATAACATTTCAACTAATCTTAACTTTGAAAGATAAATTTTTAACTAAAGTGAACTGTGCTAGATAACATTTCAGCTGATGTGAACCATGCCAGATGACATTGCAACTAATGTGTGTGGATTTTTATGTTACTACAAACCATGTAAATTAAGGTCTTTGAAGTAATAAATATGAGGAATATAATGAAACCACATTTTTTTACAAATTTAATTTCTGATCACATTGCCTTTTGTCTAAAAATAACAAATGTAACCCAAACAAAATAAATAAACTCACTGTATCCATTATTTTGGATCATGTAAATATTCATTCTGAAATGGTACAGTAGGAACAGTCATTTTGTCAAAACTGTTGTTGTTTGTTGCAAATGTTTGTCAGCAGGTGCCTTGGCCTAGTTTGTAAGATAGATTTCCTACTTGCTAGAAGGACTAGTTGCTAAAACATCTCTAGTCCTTCTCATAAACAAAGGATGACTGGTCACAGCTAGCATCTGGGACTATTTTGTATGTGTATCAACTTGAAGGTGTAGTGTTTGAGCCAGAAAAAATGAAATTATTTCTTCATACACTAATGTATATTCATTAAAGTAAAATCTATATGATAAACATAATTTCAAATGAGTAATGATTTAATATTGAAAATATGGAAATATATATATCATTTTTGGTCAAATTGGCATGCAATAGCTAGAGATTGTTTAACAAGTTTGAGATCACAGCAGGGGAAGTACAATATTTTGGATTCATGATTTCACTTTGAATTAATGAATCTATTGCACCCACTGTATTAGTACCAGATGTACTCATGAGTCAAAACCAACTGCAAGCAATGTAGACCCTGATCTGCCATTGCACTGGTAGAAAAGGATCAATGTTTTTTGTTCTACTGACTAGTCCTAATGAGCTGTATTGGCCAATGTCTGCCAGTGCATAAAGTAATAGTGGATCTTGGTTTTATTAGCTTGCAGTTGAATTAGTGTATAGTGTAAAAATATGAACGGACCATGATGTCAACCTGAGTATAATATCAAAGGGTTTGTAATCATAATGTTACACAATAGAACTAAACTGGTTGTGCAAGAAATAGTCCTTAACCAAGCCATTTCCACATTTCAAGTACACAGAACATGTATTGTAACTATGATAGTTTTTATGCGATCTGTTTTCACTAGTTGTTTTTTTTTCTGTAATTCTTTGACTGACATAACAAAATAATTATCAAAAAATTGCTGTTTTCTTCTCACAGATATACAAGAAAATGTAATAATAATTCCAAGATTTTATTTGACCTGTCAATAAGTCATTAAACGTTTGTGCTGCATTAGAATTGTGAGTAAAATCATTGCTAAAATGGAGTCAATATGAAGAAATTGATATCCTTCAAACAAAATTGGGGATTGTTTTCTTTAAAGTTTGGTGGCTACAAATGCAATGCGTTTCCGGCTTGCAGCTGGTCCAGATAAGACCTTACTGGAGTTTGGATTACGCAGGGCACAGGGACCTGATGGAGCTTTATCGGCATCAAGATACTGCTATCTTGGAGGTAAGAATCATAACTCTTTATAGTTAGGTAGCTAATTCTGTTAATTTAATTTAATATTATTGTATTTATTTTAAAAAATTAATCTTGCATTTAAATGACTCTTTGGTAGATTAGACTAAATTATGATTTTTTGAATGATCAGTTTATGTTGTGATGTAATAACTTAAGTTGATGATGTGTCTTTTGGGAACATTTTATGTGTCAGCCATTTTGGCGCAGCATATTATGCTCTGACCCTCTACAGCCAATTCTTAATTTTACTGTACTTACCTCACCAAACTTTGTGGATTGCTTGCATTTTGGGTGTAGAAGGAGACAATCAGTTTTTGAGGATCAGAAGATTAGAGATCATTGTCATTTTTACTAATTTAAAGAATAAAAATTATTTTCACACCGTGACATTTTTTCTACATAATATATCTAGGCCAGATGTTTTGAATAGCTTGCAAGTTTGGTAAGGAATAAACTTAGTGATTTGGGGATCAGACAGTAAAAGGTCAAGGTAACAGTGTCTAAATGAATAATAGTTTTTGTATAACAAATCTAATTCTTGACTATAAGCCATAAACCTTGACCTTGTGGATGGCTTGCGCTGTCAAAAAGGTGTCTTTGTTGTAGGATTAAAAGAAAGGTCAAAGGTCAGGCTCATTATGGTACCAAAAGAAAGGGTTTTGAGGAATAATTTTTATATTTGAGTAAGCTCCAGACTAAACTTTGTGGATGGTAATACACCATGTTTTAGATTTTATATAATTTAGACCCTGCAATATACAATTCAGTGAAATCAAATGGAATACAAACAGCATGTACACAAATTTCAAATGAAATGCAGAATGATTCCAAAACAAAATGCTTTCACAGGATGATCTGTGATGATATTCTTTTGCATGGCATATTTTTACTTCTGACATGCCATGACATTGGTCTTTTTGAGGCAGGCATATCACTGCTATAAAGGATGTAATGACATTACAATTATTTGTATCTGTTAAACAAAGTTTGATGATAAGACCACTTCAGCACTTTTATTTTTTTTGTTTTTGTGGGTATATTTTATTTACTGTAATTTCTGTGCTATCATACATTTTATGTATTTGTTATTTTATTAAAACACTCTTTTAATAAGGCAGGATCTCTAGCTTTGAGAGACTTAAGAATGAAAAAAACCATAACATCATTATACTAATTTCCATTTTACTCCAAAAAAAGTGAATGAAAGTGATAAACCTAAAACCAGAATGCATATCTGAAACCATAAATGAAAAGGATGGTGAGTGACTGCAGAAATTCAAATGTTTATGTAATGCAAACAAAACAAATTCTGAATGTATTTAAATGTAAATGAAGTGCTAGCAAAATTAAAACAAAATGTAGATTTGGTAAACTACTTTTTTGGTCATTATGTAGGTGGGAACAAAAAGATGATAACATAATTTTATAATTCTTTTTAGAAGTACTTATTGGCAAAAAATAATCCACAATCATTATGTAAGTTATAGTTGTAGAACAGTTCAGAATCATGTAAAATTCAGAATGTCATTAATTCATTCAAGACAGTCTTATTTTCCAGTTAAATACATTTTTAGAAGTTGTTTTATTGCTGTATGTTCTTTTCAGGATTTGATGGCACAAGCAATGTTCTAGCTGGCAAATTGTATGGTATACCAGTCCGAGGCACTCATGCACATGCGTTTGTCACATCATATACTAGTCTTTCTGATGTGAAGACCAGAGTAAGGTTTTTTTCTTTTATTTACATTATTTGTTGTAAAACCATATATATCATCTTTGGTTATTGTTGGCATAGGCATCAATGTTAAGTATTTACATTTAGCATTGTTTTTCAGATACTTTTGTATGAAGAGTGATAAAACCTCTTATTGTAATCATTTTCATGGATACTACTCAACACAGACAAAAGTAGGTCACAGTGGACTAGTTTTTATGATCAAGCTGAGTGTTTGCATTTAACTCGATTTCTCTTATGTCATTTTGTATGCAGTCATCAGACTTGAGGGATTTTTCATCTTGGATTTTACTACTTGTGGTTTTTTTCATCTTGGATGGTACTACTTGCTGTAGGCAAAATTAAATCATAGTGACTCATGATCATTAGTCCTTTACCATACTCAGCATAAATATTCTGATTAATGTTGATTGCATTACTTATGATATTGTCATGAATAGTTCTAATTTATACTTGGAGGTTTTATTTAGAAAAAAGGTCTTCGAATCTGCCAAAAACCACTATCAGTATGTTTCATACCATGACTGTAGTAAATGAGTACCATATTCAGGAATTCTCTGATCATCTGGATTCCATAGATGCTCATATTCAGTTCATTTTAAAACAAGAAGAAGATTGTAAACTACTATTCTTGGAGATGGTTATATGCGTCAATGATGATGGATCTACTAAAGTCACATTGTAAAGAAAACTAACACACACTGACCGGTACATCATCTTTTTTCCAATCTCTCTATGGAACACAAGAGATCAGCATTAATATCTTTAATGCACAGAGCAAACTCCCTAGTTACTGATGAAACAGATCAAATGAAGTAGAACAAATGAAATCAGCATTAAGAGTATATGGCTATCCAGAATTGATTTTCAGTTTTCCAAAAACAAATAAAAAAAAACACCACCCAAAACAAGGAGTAGCCTAAATAGAATCAACATCAGAATGCCATATATCCATGGTACATCAGAAGTCTTTGCTAGAGTATTCACTCAGCAAGGGATCAGTGTATATCACAAACCCTACGACACTTTAAGACAACAACTTACATATATGAAGGAACAAACAAAATTGTTTTTAAAAATTAGTGTGGTTTATTATATCAGATACAGTGATTGTGAGAATGATTCCATCTGGGAAGCAGGTGGAGTGTTAGAAAGAAGGGAACAAATTAATAGGGAGTCAATGGTCATAGAATGTTATAACATTGTGACATTCCATGATCCCATGACAGACCACGGTCATCACATCAGAATACATCATATAGAAAAGGAATTTGAAAGAGGTAATGACAGTGGAGGTGAACACTAGACAGAGATGAATTTGCCACCCATCTAGACCAGTCTCTTCATATCCTGTGACCATTATAAATTACATTATCAACATTAATTGCTGATGAAGTAGGTGATATTGCCAAAAATTTTGAATTCTTAAGATATTTATGTTCAGAGTATGGGACTTGCTAATAATCATGAACTATCCAGGGCAAGGTAGCAACCTTTTATGTCATTGTGATTAAGTTTTCATGAATCACACATGAAATAAGGATCTCATTTATGCTAGGTTGTCTTTTTTAAACATCATATATACTTGCTTTTAAGTTGAGTCTACACAGACCATGATTTGACATTGTATAATGTGCTGGTGGATTTGAGTCTATTCATTTTGTTGAGAGTATTCAGCAAAGATAGACCCTGATCTGCCAGTGTTTTTATGTGTTGGCAGATCAGGGTCAGTGTTATTGGCAGTGTGTTTTTATTCAAATAATAAAAAAACTGTTTATGATCCAAACTGTCCATAGACAACACACTAAAGAATTAAAGACAATATGTGAATAAACTAAATCTTTTTCCAACTAAATTGATACAGCAACATGCAAGTACATCTATTTTTAGAAAGGGGTTTTTCTTTATATGTAACCAATCACTTCCTAGCTTCATTAAACAGTCCATTGACATTATTGGACATATAAGGTTGTTTTATTTGTCTCCATACTTGGTGTAATATTAGGCATTGGTTAAACAACACTTGCTTTCTGTATTTTTTCTTAACAATTTCACAAAGTGAACTCAGAATAAAACTTTGACCATACAGTCTCACACGAATTCCAACAAAAAAAAATTGACCCATATGTTTCTGACCTACATGATTGCATTCTATAGCTAAATCTTCAATAATGTAATATTTATACTGCTTCTATGAGTCATATATTTTCTGAATATATTTGCCTTATGATTTACAAGAAGAAATAATCTAACAGTTTTACTTCACAAACACATTATCTCCATATGGCAGGTTGATCTACAGCTCCAAACTGATTTTTATAAAGAAAAAAAATGTACACATGGCAGTTAAAATATTCATGGTACCAATATTATTCTTAAAACACAAGTTTCTATTTAAATTAGTTTAAGTTTCAAAACACAAGTTATATTGTTTTTATCATCCAAGGATAACTTGTGGAAATCATAACACAGGAAATGACTAGGCAAAGGTGAGGAGCATCTCATAAAGAATGGCCATTCAATATTTCTCTAAAACATTAAAAAGCGAAGTTGTTTTCATTTTCCTAACAGTATGCAGGAAGTTTGCATTTTTTAAGTTACTTAGTCACTCACTTCGCCTGATAGTGTGACCACTGATACTTGGTTGTCAGTGACCACCACTTGTTTAAAATATCACCTATAACAGATGTGTTAAAGAAATATTGTTAGATGACAACTTTGATTGTTATGCTTGTCTGTTTAAATAATGGATGGCAGATTCATCTTTTTTATGACTGAGATCTTTTTCACCAGGTGGGTCATTTAAAACAAATATCAGTACCAGGAATCTAATGAATAGTTGTTGTTTGGGGTTTAACACCATTTCTCAATGAAAGATATGTAATGCATGGTGACCATCATAACTAGTGGAGGAAGAACATGTTGGACTTTTTTATAATCACATTGAAATATTCATATGACTGATGTTATGCTGATCAGATTGTGAAAACACTTGGCATTCTCAGTAATGGACATAAATAGAACTTCAGTTTTAATCAGCATAACCACTTATCATTGACTGTACAAAGCAAATGATGGTAACCTATTTTTAAGCATGTATGGGAAGCATTGGTGTTATAAATTAACATGTACTGTAGAACCTATTGACTGTTAGTTTATAACATCAGATTTCTTAATAGCTCCACTAATAACTGACTTGTAAAGCTTATGGAGTAGTCATTTTGTGTCTATTATAACAAGTTTCTTTATTATTGCTCCAATGATTTTACTCTGTGATTGCCATGAAACTTCACATGTTCATCTTAATGTCTGGTTGGCATTAACTGAAAATGGGACTGGTCTAATATCCAGTATGGTCTAATATCCAGTATGGCATCTTAGCAGCCATCTTGAAAATCTTTTCCATCTTCTTGTGAATAATTGCCATATTGACATGATCTTTTTACTGGAAGATTTGTTATCTTTATGAGTTAATCTTAAATGGCATCTATCTTATGTCTAACACAGATGTGAACAGTGGCCACCTTAAAAATTTTCTAACTAATTCTTCTGTATGAATTCTTAATTTTATTAAAAGACTTTTTATAATGTTTTGTTGATCCTAAATTAAAACTGGGTTTTCAGCAAAACAAAACTTATAATGCCTGGTTGGTCCTAAAAGAAAATGGTGTCACAGAAGTGATTTTCTTAAAAAGCTTGCTGCCACATCTTTTCCAGAATAGACAATCATTATGTTTGATTTGTTCTATATGAAAGTGGTGTTGAGCTGATGTCCAGCAGTTAATTTTCTAAAATCTAGTTATTGCTGAAGAAATTAATGGTTTCAATATTCAGCATTTATAAGGAAAAAAAGGTCATGTATTTCATGTTCTTTTTTGCTCAGTAGATTGTCATCTATTTCAGTTGACTCATTTTGGATGTCCAGATTTAGGTTATAGTCTGTCAATTTCTGTAGTGCTTTTTGCTTTCCAACTGAGCATTAACTGAAAAATGTGGACGCAGATGTTTTGACAATGCAATAAAGCAAACAACTGTTCAACTTTTTTTCAGATGCTGATGAGAAAAGATGGAAGTGCAGAAGTTGATTTTATCTCTTTGTGCCTTAAGTATCAAGAAGAGTTATCAACAGTTTTACGTATGTATTTTTAATTTGTTTAATTGAGATTTGTTTGCATATTTTTAATTTTGTAATCAACAACTTTTATTTGCATATTTTTAATTTTATAATGAAGTTTTGTGTGGATTATTTAAATTTTTAATTGAGACTTTTATATGCCTATTTTAATTTTTTTGTGCATATGTTTTAAATTTTTAATTTGGCATATCCTTTAGTTTGTAATTGATAATTTCAAGTAACTATTTTATTTTGTAACCTTGTATGGGTTGTGAAATCTTTGACTGTATGAAAGACAGGTTATTTTGGCATGTGATTTGACTAGCTTGCAGCTGGATATAACAAAATTTGGCTCTACAAGTTAATTTGGCTCTACAAGTTAATTTGGCTCTGCAAGTTAATTTGGATGGCAAATGACATATTGCAAGTTGGCTTAATAAATCATGGGTTGACATGATAATGTGGTCAGCATGGAGTTAACTGGAATACATTTTTAAAAATGTTCATAAACATTGCAGCTTTGGTACTCAAAGTAATGTATAATTACCATCAGTTAATAGAGCTCCTAAAATGACTGTCATGATAAATAATTACAAATATTCAAAAAAATATTATCTGTTACCCCATTTCACAATTTGTTTTTAATTCCATTCATGCCATACATGAATATATTGAGCTAATTATGTGGCATCATCATACAAAAAGTTAGAAGACACCATAATGTTGTGATATATGCCATAATCGACTACATATACTATTTGACAACATATAAGTGTTTTTATTAAATATAAAATTAACATTTTCAGTAAATTTCCAGATATTATATCTAAACAATATGGGAGTTAAACAAATTCAGAAGTTTCAATTATTGTTTGTTACACAATGGAGCCTAAAAGTCTTAAACATGAAATTATTTCAAATTAGGTTATTATTTGAATATTTCATCATTTTTTACAGCTTTTTTACCTGACCAGGTGAATAAAGGGGAGTTGGCTGCTTTTGTTTCCTATGCACAAGCATTTCCGGGTGGATTTTTAGCCCTTATTGATACCTATGATGCCATCAAGTAAGAAAGATGACTATTAAAACCCATTTTAAAAGCAGCAGTTACTTATTCAGTAGCTACTGCTTAGCTGTCTGTTTTCATGCCAAAAATATACTGTCTGTATGATGTCAATCCATCCTTCCAGAGTGGCGAAAAAGTCTGTATGACCCTTTGACCCATGGTACAAAACAATGCTGCAGGCCATGTGCAGAAGGTAGATGTTCCTATATGCCATTTTTTTACCGTCACCATACTGTATAGACGTCTGAAGCCATTGTACCCGAGCAATTAATGCCAGTGGACAACAAATATACTGCAGTTAACAGTCTCTCATTTACAGTGTTTATAATTCTCAGTGTTGCTACTCTCCATTTGTTTTCTGGTGTAGGTCTGGTCCTTTGATAAAATGGTGAACAAGGTTTACCATTTGCTACCCTTTGATTTGTGTCCCAAACTATTGGACATACAGTCCAAAAAGATCCTTTCCAGTTTGGATAAGATCTCTTACTTTTTCCACACTCATCTATGATTGAGGAAATATAAAGCAGGTTTTCTAAAGCCAATATTTTGCTTGACAGTTTAGAGGATGGTCTTTTCCTCTTGAAGTTCTTGCTCATCCACAGTAAAGATCTTCTAAGGGCTGCTCCTCTAGAAGCTGAGACCCGCTTTGGAAACCTCATTCCTGCCATGGCTTCTCAAGACTTACTCCATCACCAACATCAATCTTTTGCCTCCACTCCTGGTCCATTGCAATTGACCAGAAAATGAGGTCAGACATATCATCCTCAGGGACCATCTGCCAAATTTTTCAAGCAGGCTCAACCCCAGTCCATCCACCAAATCTTGCTAGACACGTCCTTCCTCATCAGGTCCATGGTGCCCAGGTCACTGCAGATCTAAGAGCAAGTTTTCTACTCGGGCACGGAGGTGAGGGGAGCAGCCCTAGCAAATTACTCCATCTCCTGCAATACATCCCCTTCCAGTAGGCTTTTTCAGTATGGCATGGTCAAGTATCACAGATGATGGTTGGGTCTTCTCCATTGTAAATAATAATTAATATCTCCAGTTTTGGGAACAAGCCCATATCAAGGATCCCCATTTTATTTGCCAATCCAATCAGGTGGAATTAAGGGAAAAGGTATTCACCATTTACAGAAAGGGGCAGTCAAGATGGCTTTTAAATCATCAGTCTCCAGCCTTCAACTCCCAATTAATTATGCAATACTTAGCTGTTGCTATTGCAAAATACCCACTTCCCATCCCATTCTGATATCTTGCATAATTGTCATCTGTGAAAAGATGACATATGGGTACATCTGCCTTCAGCACCTGGCCTGTGGCAGAGTGGTGTGCAAAGGGTCATACAGACTTTTTATCCACTCTTGGAGGATGTATTCACATCAAGCAGATGGTATATATTCAGCATGAAATAATGACAGGTAAGTATTGCCTAATTAAAATTAGTTTTGCCACTCAAGAAAACTACATATTCACCCAGAGTTTTGGTACTCTCCTCCCACAGAAATTATTATTATTATTATTAGTAGTAGTAGTAGTAGTAGTAGTAGTAGTATGCATAAGATATTTCTGACAAAAATGGGCTTTCCTATAAAGGAAGAAATAGTAATAGGAGTTGAATATTAAATAGCTTCCCAGAATACAATGCTGCTACTTTAGCAAACAAAATGAATTTTAAAATGCCATTAGTAGTAAATTTAGTAAGAGAGATCCAAAAATTTGCTGATACATACTTGAACTAATCACTTAAGCCAGGGGTCACATCCACAAACTATACTCAGGGTCGCATGAGGCAAATTGTGTGGCCCAAAGGCCACATTCCCTGTTATCTCTCATGACACCTGGTGATGGCCACATGATACAGCTCAGCAGGCCACCTGCAGTCTGCAGACAATGTTTTTGAGACCCCCGACTTAAGCAATAAATTCTTTGCAAATTATCGTTACTTGAAGCAAAATCATTTCAAGATCAAGAAAAGTCTGTTATGGTAGATTATTTAGTGCTGAGGAAACTGGATTAAAGGGCCTTGCCCAGGGTTTCACCATAGTGTCATAAGTGAGAACGCAATATGATGAAAATAATTTACGGTGAAACTTCCTTCCAATGAAAACATAATTCAGTTTTCCTTTATTTAGAAGTTATTTAATATTTGTGGGTAAAATTATGAAAAGGGGAGTTTATGAATACTGTCCTTCAAAAGTCACCATAGCTCAGCAGTTAGAGTTTGGATTCATAATGAAAATGTTCAATGTTGGATCAACATGGATTAGCTACAGTATTGTATCATTGGACAAGACATTTTTCCATAACTTTATGTATTTTGTGCCATGAAAGTAAATAAAAACAAAAACAAAAAAAAAACCATTAATATCTAGATACCCTTTGTATTGAGATAACCATTAATGTTAATCAATCTGTATGCCATTATACTTGCAAAATGCTACACTGGAAAATCTTTTAAATCATAAAAATAAGTTTTTTAACTTCAACTTGTAGAATAACTATTCCTCTTTCTGTTAGGTTTCCAACTGTGAAGACTCTATCCAATTTTGCATAATTTCTGTTTTATAATCAAATAACCAAAATAATTGGAAGATATTTATCTAAAATGTAAGGTCCAAAAGAGAAACTACCAACTTTTAAGTGAAACCAGGTTAAACAATATGTTGTTTATCAATTAATGTAAAAAAAAATTAAAAAGGAGTAGAAATTTGATATTTGCTATTGAGAAATATATTGTGCATAGGATTTTATTTATTTCCCACATTTATTTTATTACCATATATGCTTGCTTATAAGTTGGGTCCATCTACACACTGTATAGTTCTTCATCTGTTGGCACATCATGAACTAGCAGGTATGGGTTTATGCAGTTTTTTAGAAGTAAACAGTAGAAAAGCAGCATAGATCCTGATCTGCCATCACATTATGTGACTGTAGATCTTAGTCAATATTGTTTGTGGTTCTCTTAACTCACAAGTGAGTTTATATGGTATGTTTATGTTTATTTTTATAATACAGTAGATGACTTTAAGAAAATATCTTTATTTTTAAGCAAGGAATTTGCTTTGACTTATATGTTGATTTTATATGACCTTAAATTACATAGTAGCATTTTATAGACTTGCATTTGAACATTTATCTGCTGCTGAACATTTAGTCTCTATCGAGAGAATTAAATCTTCATTTTAGGATATTTGATTGCATGTGTTATCATGTATGCCATATTGAGTCTTTTATGCTTTAAGATTCTTGTGCAAGTCTTTTATGATGTCAGTCCTGTATGAGTCTCTTATGCCATAAGTCTTGTTTGAGTCTTTTATGCCTTAAGTCTTATATGAGTTTTTTATGCCATACAAATGTTATACAAGTCTTTACTCCATGAGTCTTTTATGCCATAAGACTTATATGAGTCTTTTATGTCATAAGTCATGTATGATTATTTTGTGTCACACAAAAGTGTTATATGAGTCTTTTATGCCATAAGTCATGTACTAGTCTTTTATGCAAAAAGAGTCTTGTTTGTGTCTTCAAAGCCATAAAGTCTTGTATACCATGAGTCTTATATGCCATATGAGCCTTGTATGTCATAAGATACTGGTATACAATAAGTAGTCTTGTATGCCATAAGATACTTGTACGCCATTAGAAGTTTTGTAATCTATATGAGAGAAAGAGTATTCATAGGTTTTGTGGGTTAATTTTTTTTGTAGATTTTTTTAGTTGCTACAAACACAGATTTAAAGAACCAAGAAACAGTGACTTTTCAGTGGAACTGATAGTTTATTGTTCAGCACAGAAGATTGTATACCAATGGAAACACCATGAAAATCAATATCCACAAGTGTAAAGAAATTTACATCATATTGTACATGCATGTGATGAAATGTAAATGTTAATAAATTAAAATGGAGTGGTTTCTTTAAACAAGTTATAGGCTATAAAAAAACGAACATATTCATCTTTCTCACATTCTCATTCACTTTGAACAAGTACTGTTGTTTACCATTTGTAGGCTCTACTATAAAGATAAAATATTAATTGCATACTTAAATGAAAGAATGTGCCACAGACTACTTGTATTGAGAGATTGTTTAATATATTGAATTTACAAAATTACTTTGAAGCTTGATTAATTCATTAAATAAGTTTGAAAAGTGTGTTACATTAATAATGTTTTCTGGTATTTATGCATGTTTTATTATATTTGACACTGGGTACTTGTGTATCTTCTGTTGTCTTTTACATAGAGAATTTTTGCACATTTTGTAGCATTTGACATAGAGTGTTTCTGCACATTATATCACATTTGACATAGGGTGTTTCTGCATTTTATTTCACATCTGACATACAATATTTATAACATTCATCATGGCACTGTCAGATTTAAATATTCTTTGATAACAAGCTTTACTTTTATGTAACCTCTTTCAGGAGTGGACTGCCAAATTTCTGCACAGTTGCCATGGCATTGTGGGCGTCAGGCTATACACCGCAGGGTATCCGTCTGGACAGTGGAGATTTGTCCTATCTTTCTCACATGGTCAGAGAGGGCTTCAATAAAATTGCTAATAGGTATGAGCAGCTTCCACATATTTAATATTTTCTAGTCTTAGAACCACTGAGCATTAAAATTATTTTCATGTTTTGAGGTTTAACTTCTGTTGGAAATGGATCATAATTGATCTTCGGTTTATGGCTTGGATAATTTGAGTCCTAATTTGCTTTATGGCATAGAGTCCATTCTCTTTTACTAAATAGAGTTTTAGTATTACTAGCAATAGTGACAAACTATATAGTATTTTTATTATTAGTAAGAAAATATATCATACCTTTCAGGTTAGTTTTTTTTGTTAATTATATCTTACCTTTCAGATAAATTTCTTTTTATTGAGGAAGGTAGCTAAAATTTAGGTGAATAATTTGAGCAGATACTTACCTCTCACTGATTATAATAAAATTAAACAATTATAAAATATACTTTTACTTGAAAATTGCTGTAGAAATTTGTATAGTAATGTTTCAAAATTTAATGTAAATTCTTAAGAGACAAGATAGGAAAAAAAAAATTTGAAAAATATTTTTCTATATTGATTAGAACAAGATGTTTACAGTAGGAGAAAGACTATTATTATAGAATTATCTCATTAATTGTGTTCTTCTGTCTGACTTTATGTAAAATGTATATCACTTTAATCCTCCAAGCCATCTGAATTTTCAGTACTTTAATCTGCAAAACTGACAAAAGACTGATCACAAACTAATTTATGTGCCTTTTAAAGATGACACTGCTATAATGAAATGCATTTATTGCATTTATTTTTAAAAATATGTGTAGTATTCATGAAGTTACCAGTCAAGGTAGTTGTTTATGTGATTAACTCAAATTTTACTAACCATTACCATATTTATTTATTGGCTTATCACAAGATTTCTAATCTTGTCTTGATGATAAAATTATAATGGTTTAAATAAAATTTGTCCCAATGAATATATTCATCCCATGTTTAACAATATTCATAATTTTAAGAAAATTTATGATGGGGCCAGAATTTCATCTTTTTTATATCTTAAAGGGTGATGTTTAGTATGTTGTTATGATTCTGAGCAATTTTGATGGCTGGATGTTGCCTTTTATGAAACACTACAGGTCTCCATTGTTATAATATGAAAATTCACATCTATAAATACTGACTGGTGCTCTTGAGCTATGCAAATATCACATTAAAATCACATAAAGCTACAATGCCCCTGGGATTTCATAAAGCTATAAAGCCTGATGGATCTCAAAAAGTTACAATGCCTTCAGGATCTCATAAAACTATAACAGCCAGTAAGATCTCATACAGCTGCAATGCCCCTAGGATCTCATAAAGCTATAATGTCTCAGGGATATCATAAAGCTACAATGCCCCCAGGATCTCATCAAGCTATAATAGTCTGTAAGATCTCATACAGCTACAATGCCCTAAGATCTCATACAGTTATGTTGTTTCATAGATCTCATAAAGCTACAATGCCCACAGGATCTCATCAAGCTATAACAGTCTGTAAGATCTCATACAGCTACAATGCCTTAGGATCTCATAAAGTTATGTTGTTTCATAGATCTCATAAAATTATGTCTCAGGGATCTCATAAAGCTATGACAGCCCATAACATCTCATAAAGCTACTATGTCCCTTGGATCTCCAAAGATTTCAGCACATGAAATTTCATTTATGTGATACTTAGAAAATGTTATATCACGGAGACATAATACTAAATCAGTCTCACTAAATATGTTCACTTAGTTTTCTAAATATGTTCACTTAGTTTTCAAAGTCCCATTACTTGTAGCCATTGCAGTGTATTATCCACATGTACATGTCTATATGCATTTGCAATTGCACTGCCAGTCTAATATAAGTCTCACTAAATGAGTTTAGTTTTCAATGTCACAGCATGCATTTCAAATACAAGTAGCATGCTTGCAGGCTGACATTACTGGTAGTCATATGTACTGGTAATCAACATGTAGGGTGCACATGCATTGCCAGTCTACATATAGACTTTTATATTGGCATGGGACCATATTTGGCTGATGGACTTTATTTCCGAGAGTACATTATGTAAATAAGCAGCCCAAAAGTTGATTGTTTTATAATGCAAACAAGCAATATTGGAAAGCTTCATTTGCTACTTTTGACTTAAAATTGACTATGTTGGAAACATGCTGGTCAAATATGTTTTAGATTATTGTTTGATGGCTGCTTAAACCAGGCATTAAAAATTCATACTCAGAAATACTGGTTTCATTTGGATGTTATCGATGCACAGCTGTATTAACAAAACTGCTAATATGACATGTTTGATTTATGTCCACAGCAATTCCAGGCACCCTTTAGTTACTATTAAAAAAATACTAACACTAGTTCAGTCCTGTATTGGCCAATTAGTGAAAAAATAAAATGTTTTATAATTTTTAATTTATATGGAAAAAAGAAATTTTGTGTATTTGGAAGCTTCAAATGAGGCACATGGCCTGACCTCATTATATTTGGAAATGTATCATAATGAATGGCATTAAAATAAAAGAGTGGACATTATAAACCAAAACTCTGTTGCAGATATAATTTGCAGTCCTTCTATGACTTCACATATAAATACTTTAATATGTCAAATGTCACTGTAAAGAAACATTCTGGGTTTGTTTTTTTTTTCACTTTTGACCTTCAAACCTCATCTAGAGTCCGAATGAGGGATCCATGGATTACACACCATGCTCACATTATGGGAAATAAATCTTCCAGATTTGCTGAATTTGCATTCAGTAGATTAGGAAATTCAACATAAGAACTAAAGCAAGTATGTTCATTCTCACTGTATTGTTAAAAGCATACCAGCTTGGACTGATAATTTTGTCTTGATAATGAAGTTTTTATTTTAATGGTGCTTATCATTGGAGTAAAATTATTATAACAAACTTTATTTTATTTATACTGCCCTCATGCTCGCCTAAAACTATTCTTTTCATAATAATATATGTATACTGGGTATTTTTTATCCAACAGCAGGTGTTTGCTTGCTATTTACCTAATGATAGCATCTTTTTAAGTATGCATGAGAACTTAACTAGTTTTATTGCCTGCCCATTCAATCTTTTTAGTGTGCATTAATGCCTTAATATATTTCATTTTTCTTATTGATATTTATGTTCTAATAACACCTCTTTTGTAATATAATCATTGTTTTTCCCTGCCCACTTGTAGATATGATCTCCCTTGGTTTGCCAATCTAAACATTGTGGCCAGTAATGACATCAATGAAGACACCATACATTCTTTGAACCAGCAGGTAATAACCCAATTGAAGTATAGTCACTTACTACATTGGTAATTGCAATATGTAACAGGGAGCCCTCTTGAAACATACCCATTTGCTACATGGTTAAAAATGCAATATTAATAAGAAGCCCTCTAGAAGTATACCCATTTAATACAGTGGTAATTGAAATATACAGAAGGAAGCCCTCTAGAAGTATAGCCATTTACTACAGTTGTAATTGAAATGTACAGTAGGAAGCCCTCTAGAAGTATAGCCATTTACTACAGTGGTAATTGAAATATACAGAAGGAAGCCCTTTGGTAGTCTAGCCATTTACTACAGTTGTAATTGAAATGTACAGTAGGAAGCCCTCTTCAAGCATAGTCGCTTAATATTGTTGTAATTGCAATTTTATTAAGATGCAGTCTTGAAGTATAGACATATAACTACAGTTGTAACTGCAATACATAATAAGAAGCTGTCTTGCAAAATAATCACTTACCACAGATGTAACTGCAATAGTATTAAGACGCCCTCTTGAAGTATAGCCATTTACTACAGTGTTAATTGCAATATGTAATAGGATGCCCTCTTGAAGTACAGTTGCTTATTACAGTTGTATTTGCAATATTAATAAGAAGCCCTCTTGAAGTACAGACATTTACTACAGTGGTAATTGCAGTACATAATAGGAAGCTCTCTTGAAAAATAGTTGCTCACTACAATTGTAATTGCAATATTAATAGGAAGCCCTCTTGAAGTACAGGCATTTATTACAGTGGTAATTGCAGTATGTAATAGGAAGCTTTCTTGAAGTATAGTTGCTCGCTACAGTTGTAATTGCAATATTAATAGGAAGTCCTCTTACCATCCTATATCATAGGCATTTGTTATATTTTCCTTTCACTGTAAGTTACATCTTTTGTCTTCAAGAAATTGGTAAAAGTTTTTTTAAAAAATCTGAAATTCTCCTCTTTGAGGTTGATTGATTGCTTCATCATTTTCACAAAACAATGCTCATATTAAAGTCAGAGCCAAATCTTATTTGAGATGGTTTTAAGATGGCACTATCCAATTCAACGCAAGTCATTTTCTGTTTTAGTGAGAGCATTGATTTGCCAAATTGCAATAGCACACCAAAAACACACTAAAGTAGTATCTATTTTTCTCTGCTTTTATGCAAGCTATTGTCTTTAGATACTTCCACCAGTTATTTCACTGGGCATTTGCTTAAAGCCACTACCAAAAAGCCAGAAATATCTTATATGGTTGTGATGTATGATGGTCAGGTTGTTATTCCAGGTCAGATATTTTCTAAAAAAGATACTATTAGTTGTATTGGTAATCAAATTGACAGAATAAGGTAACAGTATGCATTCAGTAACATGTCTGATTGTTAAAGCATTTCTTGATTACCCAATCATGATACCTTAGCAGAATTACTACTACATTGCAGATCCAGCCTGCCCAGATACTTCTTTTAGGGGTCAAAATTTGTCTGTCAACCTATGTGACAGATAGGCATGTATAATTATTAGCAGCAAAGAGCCTGATAATTATTGCTTCCATTTGTGCCAAGAACCATCGTTCATCACAAAAGACCTGACAGAGAGCCTAAGTCACTTCACATTTTGTTCAGACTACAATTATGCAAGCCTTTTATAAAACTCCTAATATATGTGTAATTCTATTACAAACAGAGAGCATGCTGGGGAGATTCTATTCCAAGCCATTTGTAGTGTCCTGGTACCAACTTTAATGTTTTTGCATGTACAGTTGGCCAGTTGGCTTTTTTTCTTGAGGTAATTGCCTCATTACGAATATTGTTCTTCTAAGTTTTTATGATATGGTAAGTATTCTTGAGGAAGCATATTAGTGGGAATTTTTTTTTACCTTATGCTGTCACAGACTGTGCCATTTAGATACATCAAAAAACTTAAAACATTTGAAACACAGTAGCAGAGCTGAGATGCTAAAGACCATTTGTCATTATGGACAGTCTTTCTATAGACTCTAAAGTAAAATATGTGATGTCTATTTCATTAGGGCCCATTGTGCTTAATCAAAATATAGTCAAACCTGTCTATAAAGGTCATCATCATAATTTCTAGAAATATGTACATGTCCATAATTTACAGGAAAAAAAAATATATATATATATATATATATATATATATATATATATATATATATATATATATATATATATATATATATATATATATGACTTAGTGTATCAGATCATAAAATACAGGCATCTGCTTGCTTCAGGATTGATTACACACAGGTGGCTACTATAGGACTGAATGTACACTGGTGGTTGCTTAAGAATTTATTGCATGCAGGTGGCTGCTCTAGGTGGAATATACACAGGTGGCCACTGGGTTGGACCATTCAGAGGTGGCTATTATAGGATTGATTACACAGGTGGTTGCTTAAGGACTGGTGAGAGCATAGGGATTGACATTATACAGGTGGTTGCTATAGGATTGATTTCACACAGTTGTATACTATAGGTTTGAATTTGCACAAGTTGCTGATGAGGATTGACAGGTGACTGCAATAGGATTGACTTTACATGTGTGGCTGCTGTATGATTAATTGCAAAACATATTGCTTGAGTAAGTGATTTTTATAACAGCTTTGCATGATGTAAGAATTCAGTATATTAAATTAAATTTGGTTATTTTTTTTCAGGGTCATGAAATAAACAGTTTTGGAATTGGCACACACCTTGTCACATGTCAGAAACAGCCAGCCCTAGGAGGTGTATTTAAGGTAAGTAAAGGCAGGTTGTAGCTTTTAGCGGGCTTGAAACTCTTAAGCTAACCCAATGTGAATACACCTATAGATAACCACTACACTTATTTTTTATAAAGTTCTTTCATCACTCAGAGAAGAATGAGGCACCTCAAAACACAAAATTGTTTTGTCTCTTTCTGGTTGCTGTAGTATTAGGAACAAATTAGGTTTGTTGGCAGAGTACATGAATTTTACCTGGTGCTGAAAAACGGCATTAAAGCCTTCAGCAACAACAGCAGCAACAAGCATTTTCATGACTTTATACATTTTCATGACTACATACATTTTCATGACTACATACATTTAATGACTACATACATTTTCATGGGTACATACATTTAATGACTACATACATTTTCATGACTACATACATTTAATGACTACATACATTTAATGACTACATACATTTACATGGGTACATACATTTAATGACTACATACATTTAATGACTACATACATTTAATGACTACATACATTTACATGGGTACATACGTTTTCATGACTACATACATTTAATGACTACATACATTTTAATGACTACATACATTTAATGACTACATACATTTAATGACTACATACATTTAATGACTACATACATTTACATGGGTACATACATTTAATGACTACATACATTTTAAATGACTACATACATTTAATGACTATATACATTTACATGGGTACATACATTTTCATGACTATTTGATGACCACATGCATTTTCATAACTACTTTTTCATAACTACATGTACTTGATATATTTTAAGAAATTTCAGAAGTTAATGAATATGAAATGTTATTATTGTATTATGGACCTGAGTGGCCAAATGGAATAAAGCGTTCACCTTTACCAGTCACTGCCATCTCACCACTGTCCATATGGGTTTGATATCTTGATCTAGGCCAGTATGGTTATGTCAGAAACCTTTGCTGTAGTGTCCATTGAATCCATGGATCCTATCAGGATTTCCTCAGGTTCTTACTCCACCAGTTATACTGTCTGCCATTTATAGCCTATCATGTGCTGAAAAATTGTGATAAACCCACAACAACAATTATATTAAATCTATGTAGACTCGGATGTTGGGTAAAAAAATTATATGAAACTAGTTTGGAACTCTGCCTCCCTTAATGTTTCATTCCTGGTCTAGACTTAAATCAGAATATCACATTATTTATGATAAAAGCTTATTTCTGTAAGGATCAATTTTGTTAAGATGGATGGTGTTAGCTTTTTATTTATGCATGAGTAGAGCTAATTACCTAGCTAAGCAATTGGTCCTTAATATGAAATCAAGACTGGTTCACAATTTTTCAGCTGACTGAGGTAAATTGTAAACCAAGGATGAAGCTAAGTGAAGATGTTGAAAAAGTAACCATTCCAGGCAAGAAGAAAGTATACAGGCTGTATGGAGCAGATGGTAATTCAACATTGCTTATATTGTTCAGTAACTGATTCTTGGATAAGAAAAGGAGACAGTGCAATAAAGTTATAAAATGTTTTATTACTGAAAATATTTGACTAAAATTCAGAGGGACTTTGGTTTACTCAGGTTTTCAAATTTCACATAAAATGAGAAGCAGTCAGATATAAACCCAGTAAACATAATGTGTATATTGACTACCTCATGTTTAAATTTAAATTATAGCTCTCTTTCTGTTGCTATTTACACACATTTTGCTTCAGCACATGCATTTGTACTTATGTAATTTTACAGGATTTGATAAAGTGTTACTAGTGCTAAACATAAGAGAGCATTGTTGCAAACAGAGCAAGCAGTTCTAATATGCCTAAATAGCCATTCTGACATTCAGGTAAACACATTCAGTGATTGCAGGCACTTAAATGTTTTGCTCATTTGAAAATCAGCAGAGTGAATCAATTTCATGCAAACATTTTTAGAACATTTTTGTCAGAATAAAATGCCAAAGGTGAGGATGCATGCATTGTTCTATGTTAAAAAAAACTTTACATTGCCCATAATACATGCCAGCATAGTGCTATATCTAGGTCATTTGTGTACCTCATAACTGGGACATAGCAGTGGCTTGGACATGTTTCGAGTAAGTCTCTTGAACAAGACATATCTCCTAATGAATAATAAGAAAGTCTATTGGACAAGACCTATATCACTTTATGAATAATGAGTAAGTCTACTGGACAAAACCTATATCTCCTTATGAATAATGAGAAAGTCTATTGGACAAGACCTATATATCCTTATGAATAATGAGAAAGTCCATTGGAAAAGACCTATATCTCCTTATGAATAATGAGAAAGTCTACTGGATAAGACCTATATATCTTTATGAATAATGAGAAATTCTATTGGAAAAGACCTATATCTCCTTATGAATAATGAGAAAGTCTATTGGACAAGACCTATATCTCCTTATGAATAATGAGAAAGTCTATTGGACAAGACCTATATATCCTTATGAATAATGAGAAAGTCTATTGGACAAGACCTACATCTCCTTATGAATAATGAGTAAATCTATTGGACAAGACCTATATCCTTATGAATGATGAGTAAGTCTATTGGACAAGACCTATATCTCCTTATGAATAATGAGTCTGTTGGACAAGACCTATATTTTCTTATGAATAATAAGTCTATTGGACAAGACCTATGTCTCCTTATGAATAATAAGTCTATTGGATAAGAGCTGTATCACTTTATGATTAATGAGAAAGTCTTTTGGACAAGACCTATATCTCCTTATATATCTCCTATATCTCCTTATAAGTCTATTGGACAAGAGCTGTATCTCCTAATGAATCCAGGTTATCAGTAATCTGTTAGGTCTACTGTTCAAATTACATACTGAGATATACAATTTTTTACAAGAAATTTTTGAAAAATATTGTCTTTCATTATTTACATTAAAATCTGTATCAAAATAAATTTATTACAGTCTACATTATCCAAAGAAAAACCCAATAAATCAGATTATTTAATATTATCATGTAGAAAAGTACATTTAGATTAGTAATAAATTACTATGGAAAAAATCCTATGCTTTTCAGTTTGATTAACATGGTGCAGAGAGCATTTCTTTACAACAAAGAAATTATGTTTAAATATTTAGTACAATATCAATAATGGTACATAATTACATAATTATTACATTATCAATATTGATACACAAAATTTATTATATTATTATTAATAGTACACAAGTAATTATTACATTATCAATATTGATACACAAATAATTATTACATATGAATAATAGCACACAAATAATTATTACATTTATAATAATGATATATAACTTAATATTAGTCACAGTGAAGCATGTCATGTGATGCTTTCAGGACAATTGTATTAGTCACAGTGAAGCATGTCATGTGATGCTTTCAGGACAATTGTATTAGTCACAGTGAAGCATGTCATGTGATGCTTTCAGGACAATTGTATTAGTCACAATGAAGCATGTCATGTGATGCTTTCAGGACAATTGTATTAGTCACAGTGAAGCATGTCATGTGATGCTTTCAGGACAATTGAATTAGTCACAGTGAAGCATGTCATGTGATGCTTTCAGGACAATTGTATTAGTCACAGTGAAGCATGTCATGTGATGCTTTCAGGACAATTGTATTAGTCACAGTGAAGCATGTCATGTCATGCTTTCAGGACAATTGTATTAGTCACAATGAAGCATGTCATGTGATGCTTTCAGGACAGTTGTATTAGTCACAGTGAAGCATGTCATGTGATGCTTTCAGGACAATTGTATTAGTCACAGTGAAGCATAATGTAATAATTATGTAATTATGTACCATTATTGATATTGTACTAATTATTTAAACATAATTTCTTTGTTGTAAAGAAATGCTCTCTGCACCATGTTAATCAAACTGAAAAGCATAGGATTTTTTCCATAGTAATTTATTACTAATCTAAATGTACTTTTCTACATGATAATATTAAATAATCTGATTTATTGGGTTTTTCTGTGGATAATGTAGATATTATCTACATTTTCTAGATATTGATACACAAAAATTATTATATTATTATTAATAGTACACAAGTAATTATTACATTATCAATATTGATACACAAATAATTATTACATATGAATAATAGCAAACAAATAATTATTACATTTATAATAATGATATATAACTAAATATTAGTCACAATGGAGCATATCCTCTGATGCTTTCAGGACAATTTTGTTAGTCACAGTGAAGCATGTCATGTGATGCTTTCAGGACAATTGTATTAGTCACAGTGAAGCATGTCATGTGATGCTTTCAGGACAATTGTATTAGTCACAGTGAAGCATGTCATGTGATGCTTTCAGGACAATTGTGTTAGTCACAGTGAAGCATGTCATGTGATGCTTTCAGGACAATTGTATTAGTCACAGTGCAGCATGTCATGTGATGCTTTCAGGACAATTGTATTAGTCACAGTGAAGCATGTCATGTGATGCTTTCAGGACAATTGTATTAGTCACAGTGAAGCATGTCATGTGATGCTTTCAGGACAATTGTATTAGTCACAGTGAAGCATGTCATGTGATGCTTTCAGGACAATTATATTAGTCACAGTGAAGCATGTCATGTGATGCTTTCAGGACAATTATATTAGTCATTGTGAAGCATGTCATGTGATGCTTTCAGGACAATTGTATTAGGTGGCGCTCACCAGTTATTATGTACTTTTGAGAGAGTGATGTATGTAAGGTGAAGTTGTTTGCATTTTAAACATGCACAGTGGAGAGAATGTTGGCTTACCTATATACTACTTTCATGTAATGTGGATGAAATTTCTTTGTATATTGTACTTTTGGAAATTTTAAATGATCTTAGGACACTGCTATCTAAAATGACTGCTCCCTTGTACTCCAAAAATCAACCTAAATTTGTCTAAAGTACACTATTCTTGGCAGCTATTAAAATATGGAAAATGAATTTTGCCAAACTAGATAATACCAGCTTCTAAAAGTGCAATGGCTGAATTACCAAATACATAAAATGTAAAAAAAGTTATCAGCTCTTTTGTTTACAATTTACCTCTGTAGTTCGAGAAGTGAAAATGAGCAAATAGAGCTAGCACTTTTTTGAAAGGTGCACATCTGGAGTAAGGCCAAGCTGTATACTCTCTAACCCATATTACACCCATCAATCATACATCAAAATAAAGGGAATTAAAGGTTCTTTGAACAACACCTAAGATATACAAAGTCTCTTTTAAATAACCAGTATAACTAGTGAGGAAACCCGGGGAAACTCTTTGTCTTTAAAATTTCAACCCTATGCTAAATACGAAACTGTAGAGCGCTACCTTAAAAACAAATATAAACATTTATGCAATTATTTTTCTTATTTTCATATTATTATGTATGATGTTCTGAGTAAAATGGTACATTAACAATGATTTTATTCATGAAAATAAGCTAATTATGCTTATTTTTGCTCTAGCATACATAATTTGCTTTGAGGCATGTTTAGGTGAGTAGTGACCTTCATTATGTGGAAATTAGAAGTCTTAGAATATAGGAATAAAGTCAACTTAAATTGAAAAATGTTGCATTAAGTAAAAGAAATACATGGTGAAAATGTTTTATTTCATTTATTTGCAATGAAATTAAAAAATAAATGATAACAAAGCAAATTTGCTTTCTTCCATATCAAAGAATTAGTTAATATTTTACCCTTTGACCTTTATGAACCTCACATGTTATATCCCCTTTTATAACTGTAAAATTTATTGTTGACATCTCAGGAATAAATATGGCTAGTTTCATGTTCCTGTCTATCAGCATAACACTGGTTGCTATGTTGACAAAATGCAATGCGCATTTTTAAAATGGGTCACTTTTTATCATAAGGAGGGGTGGCTGTACCGGTTTAAGACTCTGACTCTAAAAAAAGCTGTTCTGAGGAGGGAAATACAGGACAATTATTACAATGGACTGTTTTGATGCTTGTGACTTAAATATTTCAGTCATACAATCAAAATTAAATCATACAATAATAATACCTATATTCTCTTTATGGTGGCTCTCACCAGTTATTATGTACTTTTGAGAGAGTGATGTAAGGTGAAGTTGTTTGCATTTTAAAGATGCACAGTGGAGAGAATGTTGGCATACCTATATACTACTTCATGTAATGTGGATGAAATTTCTTTGGATATTGTACTTTTGGAAATTTTAAATGATCTTAGGACACTGCTAACTAAAATGACTGCTCCCTTGTGCTCCAAAAATCAACCTAAATTTGTCTAAAGTACACTATTCTTGGCAGCTATTAAAATATGGAAAATGAATTTTGCCAAACTAGATAATACCAGCTTCTAAAAGTGCAATGACTGAGTTACCAAATACATAAAATGTAAAAAAAAGTTATCAGCTCTTTTTTTTACAATTTACCTCTGAAGTTCGAGAAGTGAAAATGAGCAAATAGAGCTAGCACTTTTTTGAAAGGTGCACATCTGGAGTAAGGCCAAGCTGTATTCTCTCTAACCCATATTATACTCATCAATCATACATCAAAATAAAGGGAATTAAAGGTTCTTTGAACAACACCTAAGATATACAAAGTCTCTTTTAAATAACCAGTATAACTAGTGAGGAAACCTGGAAAAACTCTTTGTCTTTAAAATTTTAACCCTATGCTAAATACGAAACTGTAGAGCGTTACCTTAGTCACAATAAAGCATGTCATGTGATGCTTTCAGGACAATTATATTAGTCACAGTGAAGCATGTCATGTGATGCTTTCAGGACAATTGTATTAGTCACAGTGAAGCATGTCACGTGATGCTTTCGAGACAATTGTATTAGTCACAGTGAAGCATGTCATGTGATGCTTTCAGGACAATTGTATTAGTCACAGTGAAGAATGTCATGTGATGCTTTCAGGACAATTTTATTAGTCACAATGGAGCATATCATTTGACACTTTCAGGACAGTTGATGCTGATATTTAGAATTACTTTAAATCATACCTAACATCAATAAAAACCAATGGATTTAAACAGGATACTTTTTACATACTTGTATTTTGCTTGTGGACAACTACAAGTGCTAGCGTAGCAGCTTAGACCAGAGTAACTTAGCATGGACTAACTGTCATGTTCCAATGCAAAATTTTTAGTTGTAGTCAGACTTCCCTTTCCCATACATGTGTATGATTTGGTTTTTCTTGTAACAACCAGTTAAGTGCGCATTTAGACCAGGTTTGAATGTATGCTTTATGCTGTTTTAAAACATGATTACAAAAGACAAGGTGCAAAATTTACTCTTTTGATTTTCAGGAAATGCTCTTGTAGATTTAATGACATTGCCAAATGAACCTGAACCAAAAGTTGGGCAGAGAGTGTTGTGTAGACATCCATTCCAGGTTAGCAGTTTTTCATATTGGAGCAAACACAATACCATATTTACCCATGTATAACATATATTATCATATTTACCAATGCATAATCATATTACCATATTAACCCATGCATAAATTCATTACAATATTGATCCACATATAAAACACTTTACCATGTTTACCATGTATAAAAACATTTACATATTTACCTTTGTATAAAACACATTGCCATTTCTGCCATGTAAAAATACATGACCATATCTTCCCATGTATCAAAATTATCTACTGATACATAATGTGCCATTATAGATATTAAACACTATGAACATGAACTACACACATTTATTGTAATTTGGTATGGTTGCTATTTATCCGTTTAGAGTTATGCCCTCATTGATAAAGCACTATTTTCAATGGAATCTATCTCAACATTGCAACAAATTGTTGATTTTCTTTCATATAGCAAAACAATTTTAACAAATGGCTCATGCAGCATTTACTGGAGTGCTAATACCACTAAAAAAATAAAGATAATAGATTATCATCATTCATAACATCATGGTAATTGATATTCACTGTCATAAAGTGAAATAAAATTATCACTAATGATAGAACTTAATTTTCATTATAATGGGATCCGTGATCATATCACTGTTTTTAAGTGGTGGCATTATCTTGGTGGTATTTATGTCCATACCCTTGTTATTATGTTGGCATTATATTGATGAGTTTCATGTCTATGTGATTGTTATTATATTGGCATTATTTTGATGGGCCCATGTCTATACCCTTAATATTATGTTGGCATTATATTGATGGGCACATGTCTATTCCCTTATTATTATGTTGGCATTATATTGATGGATCCATGTCTATACCCTTATTATTATGTTGACATTATATTGATGAGATTCATGTCTAAACCCTTGTTATTATGTTGGCATTGTATTGATTGACCCATGTCTATGCCCTTATTATTATGTTGGCATTATATTGATGGATCCATGTATATACCCTTATTATTATGTTGGCATTATATTGATGAGATTCATGTCTAAACCCTTATTATTATGTTGGCATTATATTGATGGGCCCAGGTCTATGCCCTTATTATTATGTTGGCATTATATTGATGGATCCATGTCTATACCCTTATTATTATGTTGGCATTATATTGATGAGATTCATGTCTAAACCCTTGTTATTATGTTGACATTATATTGATGGGCCCATGTCTATACCCTTATTATTATGTTGGCATTATATTGATGGATCCATCTATACCCTTATTATTATGTTGGAATTATATTGATATATCCATTTATATGCCCTTATTAGTATGTTGGCATTATATTGATGAGATTCATGTCTATACCCTTGTTATTATATTGGCATTATATTGATGGGCCCCATGTCTGTACACTTATTCTTATATTGGAATTATATTGATATATCCATTTATATGCCCTTATTATTATGTTGGCATTATATTGATGAGATTCATGTCTATACCCTTGTTATTATGTTGGCATTATATTGATGGGCATTATATTGATGGGCCCATGTCTATACCTTTATTTTTATGTTGGCATTATATTGATGGGCATTATATTGATGGGCCCATGTCTATACCTTTATTATTATGTTGGAATTATATTGATGGATCCATGCCTATACCCTTGTTATTATGTTGGTATTATATTGATGAGATTCATGTCTATACCCTTGTTATTATGTTTGTGATATAATGATGCTTCATGTTTATACTAATGTTATTATATTGGCATTATATTGATTGGATCCATGTGTATACCCTTATTATCGTTGGCTTTATTTTGAGAAGTAATGAGGGACTACTAAAGAAATTGTTTTTAAAAATTTGATTCATATTTGAAACTATTTTTTCATATCCCACACTCCTGGGCAGTCTTGAGTGTTATTTCCCTGTGAGCAATCTACTGTATTTAGTTAAGCGCTACTGTTGTTTGATTGTAAGAAAAGTTTGAATTTTTAACTTGTCTTTATTAAATGTAAGAAATACATTTTGATCCAGAATAATTTCCTATAAAGCAGAAGCGTGTTTTTGTAAATTAAAACAGTTTCATTATTTAATCTCAAAGCACGAGACAGAAAGCATTTTACAACCATTTGAGATACCTAATTGTAGAGAAAGGCATGTAATACAATTAAATAAAACCCTTTACAAAACACTGAAGTGTCCCAATACTTATACACTTCATTTTGATATTTTATGGTATCTTTTAAATGAGTAGTAATCCAATAAAATATTACTGTGTCTGTATCAGTACATAATCCTTTTCAGGAATCAAAACGGGCATATGTAATACCAGCAAAAGTAGAAGCTATACATAAAACGTACTGGGTGAATGGAGAGGTAAGAAATTCCTTTTTTGTTTTTAAATAGCTATAGTATCCCTGTTTGATATAATAATAAACTGATTCAATTAAGCCAGATTTTCACCACAAGAAAAGCAGCTTTAATATTTACAATAATACTGTATATGTATTGATGGAAGGATAGATGGACACAATACTGTCTATCTAACTGATCTGGTGGCCTAGTGGTTAGAGAATCCGCCCTGGATACAGGAGGTCGTGGGTTTGATCACTGGTTGAGTCATACCAAAGACTTACAACAATGGTACTAACAGCTGTTTCACTTGGCGCTCATCATTAAGAGGTTAGTGTTAGAACTAATTGGTCTGGTGTCAGGATAATGTGATTGGGTGTGACTTCATGCTACATGTATGTGGCATGATGCCCTAGTGCTAGATATCACTATTAACTGCCACACTGTAGACATCTTAGAAATATGACTGACAAATTGTTAAAGCTACATTAAAAATTTAAATCAAACATACACACATATACACACACACTGCATGAATGAAATTTTAATGTCACATTTAAAACTATGAAATATTTTTCTTTTTAATTAACATAAATTCACTGTACAGTATCAAAAATTTTTTTCAGGTTATGCAACCATTGCCACCTCTGACAGAACTGAGGGCCAAAACCATGAACTTGTTAAAAACGATACGACAGGATCATAAGAGAGCACTGAATCCAACACCTTACAAGGTAAAAAAAGTTTTCTTTTAGACTTGTTTATATCTAATTCAGTAATAGCACAATATTGCAAAAACATGGTTTAAAATCATACACTTCTTTTTAATATTTTAAATTTAGAAACCTACCTTTAATCATTTTATACAACTTATTATTAAGTCTGAATCTCCATTGGAAGTGATAGGATTTATAATGTTTGTCCAACACCTCTATGTTGGAAACAAATATATCATTGATGAGAATGACTAACTCATCAAAATGCATGTTGGGATGTGTCCATCTTTGAATAGGGTGAACAGTACTTAAATGTCTCAGTTTGGAAAACAGATTCTTAAAAAAGTATACAAAAGCTAGACAATCATTTTGAGAGAGCTCACACTTGTAAACTCGTATTGATTCTCTTGTCCAACATTAGAAAAATATAAAGAACTATCATAATTAACAAGCTTCTGAATCACCAGGATTAAATTAATACAGGAATAATGTTAAAAAAGCCAATTGCTTAAAGTGTGAATGGAAATATCTGATTTTTGCATGAAGATAAGAAAGGATGGTTGGTAAATTTTCAACATTTACTTGAAGTGATACAGTTTCATTCAATTTCTTTTGAGTGTTGTCTTTATTTTGTCAGCTCTACATAATTATACAAGTCATAAAGTGTCCCAGAAAACTATATTAGCTTTTTTGCTCTTAGAGAAACAGAAGTGAAATTTAATTAAACAAATTTTTTATTCATAAAAGGGTGTTTTGTATCTGTGATTTTCACAACGTGGTCACAAATAAAAAACATTTAATTTCCCCGAAATGAAGATAAAATAAGCATAGTACAATTAGATCTACTTGACAAAAATATTAACCTGCCACAGTTTGACCTATGTGATGAAATATTAACCTGCACCAGTTTGATCTATGTGAAGAAATATTAACCTGCCACAGTTTGATCTATGTGATGAAATATTAACCTGCCAGTTTGATTTATGTGATGAAATATTAACCTGCCACAGTTTGATCTATGTGATGAAATATTAACCTGCACCAGTTTGATCTATGTGAAGAAATATTAACCTGCCACAGTTTGATCTATGTGATGAAATATTAACCTGCCAGTTTGATTTATGTGATGAAATATTAACCTGCCACAGTTTGATCTATGTGATGAAATATTAACCTATTACAGTTTGATCTATGTGATGAAATATTAACCTGCCACAGTTTGATCTATGTGAAGAAATATTAACCTGCCACAGTTTGATCAATGTGATGAAATATTAACCTGCCAGTTTGATTTATGTGATGAAATATTAACTGCCACAGTTTGATCTATGTGATGAAATATTAACCTGCACCAGTTTGATCTATGTGAAGAAATATTAACCTGCCACAGTTTGATCTATGTGATGAAATATTAACCTGCCAGTTTGATTTATGTGATGAAATATTAACCTGCCACAGTTTGATCTATGTGATGAAATATTAACCTATTACAGTTTGATCTATGTGATGAAATATTAACCTGCCACAGTTTGATCTATGTGAAGAAATATTAACCTGCCACAGTTTGATCAATGTGATGAAATATTAACCTGCCAGTTTGATTTATGTGATGAAATATTAACTGCCACAGTTTGATCTATGTGATTAAATATTAACCTGCCACAGTTTGATCTATGTGATGAAATATTAACCTGCCACAGTTTGATCTATGTGATGAAATATTAACCTGCCACAGTTTGGTCTATGTGATGAAATATTAACCTGCCACAGTTTGATCTATGTGATAAAATATTAACCTGCCACAGTTTGATCTATGTGATGAAATATTAACCTGCCACAGTTTGATCTATATGATGAAATATTAACCTGCCACAGTTTGATCTATGTGATGAAATATTTACCTGCCAGTTTTATCTATGTGATGAAATATTAACCTGCCAGTTTTATCTATGTGATGAAATATTAACCTATTACAGTTTGATCTATGTGATGAAATATTAACCTGCCACAGTTTGATCTATGTGATGAAATATTAACCTGCCACAGTTTGATCTATGTGATGAAATATTAACCTGCCACAGTTTGATCTATGTGATGAAATATTAACTGCCACAGTTTGATCTATGTGATGAAATATTAACCTGCCACAGTTTTATTTATATGATTAAGTATTTACCTGCCACAGTTTGATCTATGTGATGGAATATTTACCTAGCATAGTTTGATCTATGTGATGAAATATTAACCTGCCACAGTTTGATCTGTGATGAAATATTAACCTGCCACAGTTTGATATATGTGATGAAATATTAACTGCCCCATTTTGATCTATGTGATGAAATATTTACCTGCCACAGTTTGATCTATGTGATGAAATATTAACCTATCACAGTTTGATCTATGTGATGAAATATTAACCTGCCACAGTTTGATCTAAGTGATGAAATATTAACCTAGCACAGTTTGATCTATGTGATGAAGTACAACCCCGTCCTTAAAAAGTCTTGTACAATGTGGTCCAAAACATTGACCACTATAACCAATGGGATGAGTTACTGCTTGATGCGGGAGGAATCCTGGTGGGAAGGAGTGGGTGGGATTGTTATGCAGCTATTTTATAGCTGAATTCTCATTTTCTAATCATATTTTATATCATTATTAATCACGAGCTTGAAATTAAGTTGTTCACTTTTTTATAATTTACCTACATTTTCAAGATACCCAGCATCCTGAAAGATTGTTAAAAACATTGTCTCCTAGATTTTGACAGTACTTACATGTACATGAAAATATTGTCTTTTATGTTACTGCTTTTTATTTTTTATTGATTCACAAAAACAAGCATCCTTGTTTTCAAAAGTTAGAGACATTTCTGTCTTGTAACAACTGTCAACTTTGAAACTCCTTTTTATTGTTCTGTTATTAAAAATTGATGCTCTCATCCTTAAAGGAATCTACAAATGCCAATTCAGGATCTTGCTACTCAATAATGAAATGTAATTGTGAACAAAGACTTTTATTGCACGATATCAAAAAAGCAATTATTAACCAGGCAACGTTACATAAACATATGATGAAGTATTAAGATGTAAACAAAATTTAACAAATGTTTCAAAACTGGATATTAGCAAAACTACAGGCATTTCCACAAATATAAAATTTGGAGGAATGTTTTTGAGTGAAGGAAATATCCAAGGAAGGACATGAATAACTTTAATTTTTCTAAATAATATCAAAAAGAGTTATTTTATACCGTAGTTCAATTTATAATTTATCAGTAACATAACTAGTTAGTTAAAGTAAATGTCACTGGCATTAATTGTCATTGATGTATTTTGATTCTGTTTAACATTAATTTCACTGTCATGTTTTATGGAGGTTGCATATAATGTACCAGTAAGATGTTCGTATTAGGATCATTATTCCCATGCCAGGATGATGAATCTGTCAAAAACTAGCAATGGGTATGTCAATAGATATAAATATCCTTTGTATTTTTCAAAAGTTTTAAAAAAAAACCTACTATGAAGCATGACTGATCATGAGAAAATTATTGCATTTGCCTTGAATTAGCTACAGTATAAATAACAGACATTCCATAAATTGCTATAATGACTTGAATGTAAGTCCAGGTCAGATCTTTACTGCCAATGAATATCACTGCCAATATCATCCAAATTAGATCAGAATTGGTTGCATGCTTTGTAAGGCTTTGTTATTATGATGATGTTTGTGGTTTTCTGAATAGAAACCATTTAGCAGTCGAGGTCAATAAGTAATAAGAATAATTAGCTAATCAAACTGTTTTTTCCTAGCAGTATATGTACTTGAAAGAGTAATAAAGACACTAAGCTTGATTTATAAATACAACAGGAAGAGGGGTTAAATATCAGCATTGACATTAGAATTCTTGTTCACTTCATCTGTTTTGTAGACAAGTGCATGGAGAATAAGATTCAGACATTCTTGGTTAATTATTAACTGGCCTTGCATATTTAGACTTCTGCACTCATCTGCCCATTCTCTCACAATTATGGCTGGAGTTGATTATTGGGACTACTCTATAATAATATGTAATTGGCAGTTTTTGATTTGGACATATGGTATGCTACTTATCTATTCCATCACTTAAAATAGTTTGTGTTACATGGCCTGAAATAGGAATTTTTTGACTTGGAGAGATGGCATGCTAGTTAACTATTTCTTTTACTTAGAATAGTTTGTGTTACATGGCCAGAAATGGGTAATTGTTTACTTGCATGGATGGAATGCTGTTTGCTATTCTGTCTGTAAGAATAGATTGTGTTACATAGCCTAAAATAGGTTTGTTTTTTTACTTGGAGAGATGGCATGCTAGTTAATTATTCTTTCACTTAAAATAGTTTGTATTACATGGCCTGAAATGGGTAATTGTTTACTTGCATGGATGGAATGCTGTTTGCTATTCTGTCTGTAAGAATAGATTTGTGTTACATAGCCAGAAGTATATGTTAGGACTCTGTAGACAGGAAGTGTTGGGATAAAGGGATGTAATTCCTCCACCACTTACATTCTACCTAATGTACTATGACAGGGTAAATGTATTTGATGGAGAAACTGATGTTTAGAGTAAAGTGTTTTTCTTATAATACATACCTGATCATAAAATGGGCATAACCTCCCTAGTCCTCCCTGCAGCTACATCCCTGAAAAACTGTGCAGTGCACTTCTACTCCAGTAGTTACTGATAAATTACAGATTTGGGTTCACATCCCCGTTCCAAATTAAGAATATGTTTGATATGTCTAAGCAAGTAGCTGACATTTTGATCCTTTCATTTCTGAAACAAGCTAAAAGATGTGATTAATGTCTCTTTGCTTGGGACAAGTATATGTATGAGTTATTTGGATATTGTAACATATTACATTACTTATTCTGGTATGTATTATCAAACATACTTAACTCCATGAACTGTATATTAACTTTATATAATGTTTAATGTTCAGTCTTCAAAGTTTTTGTGTGTCAGAGATTTAGAGCTGATAGAGTGTGGATGCTCTATTGCACTAAGCATGAAAGAGACCACTTTCCACAGAACTCCTTTAGCATTGGAATATTGTTGGCCACATTTTGTACACTTACTTATTTGCAGGTTTCCGTGAGCACAGGCCTGTACAGTTTCATGCATGAGCTGTGGCTGGAGCATGCCCCTATAGGAGAGTTATCATAGGTACTGCTTTTCCATATCTGTAATTGTATTTCTTCAGTCTATATTATAGGTACTGCAATTCTATATCTGTAATTGTATTTCTTCAGTCTATATTATAGGTACTGCAATTCTATATCTGTAATTGTATTTCTTCAGTCTATATTATAGGTACTGCAATTCTATATCTGTAATTGTATTTCTTCAGTCTATATTATAGGTACTGCAATTCTATATATGTAATTGTATGTCTTCAGTTTATATCATCGGTACTGCTATTCCATATCTGTAATTGTATGTCTTCAGTTTATATCATAGGTACTGCTATTCCATATATGTAATTGTATGTCTTCAGTTTATATCATCGGTACTGCTATTCCATATCTGTAATTGTATGTCTTCAGTTTATATCATAGGTACTGCTATTCCATATCTGTAATTGTATTTCTTCAGTTTATATCATAGGTACTGCTACTCCATATCTGTAATTGTATGTCTTCAGTCTATATCATAGATACTGCTTTTCCATATCTGTAATTGTATGTCTTCAGTCTATATCATAGGTACTGCTATTCCATATCTGTAATTGTATGTCTTCAGTTTATATCATAGGTACTGCTATTCCATATCTGTAATTGTATGTCTTCAGTCTATATCATAGGTACTGCTATTCCATATCTGTAATTGTATGTCTTCAGTTTATATCATAGGTACTGCTATTCCATATCTGTAATTGTATGTCTTCAGTTTATATCATAGGTACTGCTATTCCATATCTGTAATTGTATGTCTTCAGTCTATATCATAGGTACTGCTATTCCATATCTGTAATTGTATGTCTTCAGTCTATATCATAGGTACTGCTATTCCATATCTGTAATTGTATGTCTTCAGTTTATATCATTAGTACTGCTTTTCCATATCTGTAATTGTATGTCTTCAGTCTATATCATTAGTACTGCTTTTCCATATCTGTAATTGTATGTCTTCAGTTTATATCATTAGTACTGCTTTTCCATATCTGTAATTGTATGTCTTCAGTCTATATCATTAGTACTGCTTTTCCATATCTGTAATTGTATGTCTTCAGTTTATATCATTAGTACTGCTTTTCCATATCTGTAATTGTATGTCTTCAGTCTATATCATAGGTACTGCTTTTCCATATCTGTAATTGTATGTCTTCAGTTTATATCATAGGTACTGCTATTCCATATCTGTAATTGTATGTCTTCAGTTTATATCATAGGTACTGCTTTTCCATATCTGTAATTGTATGTCTTCAGTCTATATCATAGGTACTGCTATTCCATATCTGTAATTGTATGTCTTCAGTTTATATCATAGGTACTGCTTTTCCATATCTGTAATTGTATGTCTTCAGTTTATATCATTAGTACTGCTTTTCCATATCTGTAATTGTATGTCTTCAGTCTATATCATTAGTACTGCTTTTCCATATCTGTAATTGTATGTCTTCAGTTTATATCATTAGTACTGCTTTTCCATATCTGTAATTGTATGTCTTCAGTTTATATCATCGGTACTGCTATTCCATATCTGTAATTGTATGTCTTCAGTTTATATCATAGGTACTGCTTTTCCATATCTCTAATTGTATGTCTTCAGTCTATATCATTGGTACTGCTATTCCATATCTGTAATTGTATGTCTTCAGTTTATATCATAGGTACTGCTTTTCCATATCTGTAATTGTATTTCTTCAGTCTATATCATAGGTACTGCTATTCCATATCTGTAATTGTATGTCTTCAGTTTATATCATAGGTACTGCTATTCCATATCTGTAATTGTATGTCTTCAGTCTATATCATAGGTACTGCTATTCCATATCTGTAATTGTATGTCTTCAGTTTATATCATAGGTACTGCTATTCCATATCTGTAATTGTATGTCTTCAGTCTATATCATAGGTACTGCTATTCCATATCTTTAATTGTATGTCTTCAGTTTATATCATAGGTACTGCTTTTCTATATCTGTAATTGTAGGTCTTCAGTTTATATCATAGGTACTGCTTTTCTATATCTGTAATTGTAGGTCTTCAGTTTATATCATAGGTACTGCTTTTCCATATCTGTAATTGTATGTCTTCAGTCTATATCATAGGTACTGCTTTTCCATATCTGTAATTGTATTTCTTCAGTCTATATCATTGGTACTGCAATTCTATATATGTAATTGTATGTCTTCAGTTTATATCATCGGTACTGCTATTCCATATCTGTAATTGTATGTCTTCAGTTTATATCATAGGTACTGCTTTTCCATATCTGTAATTGTATTTCTTCAGTCTATATCATAGGTACTGCTTTTCCATATCTGTAATTGTATGTCTTCAGTTTATATCATAGGTACTGCTTTTCCATATCTGTAATTGTATGTATTCAGTTTATATTATAGGTACTGCTTTTCCATATCTGTAATTGTATTTCTTCAGTCTATATCATAGGTACTGCTTTTCCATATCTGTAATTGTATTTCTTCAGTCTATATCATAGGTACTGCTTTTCCATATCTGTAATTGTATGTCTTCAGTTTATATCATAGGTACTGCTTTTCCATATCTGTAATTGTATGTATTCAGTCTATATCATTGGTACTGCTATTCCATATCTGTAATTGTATGTATTCAGTCTATATCATCGGTACTGCTATTCCATATCTGTAATTGTATGTATTCAGTCTATATCATCGGTACTGCTATTCCATATCTGTAATTGTATGTCTTCAGTCTGTATCATCGGTACTGTTATTCCATATTTGTAATTGTATGTCTTCAGTTTATATCATCGGTACTGCTATTCCATATCTGTAATTGTATGTCTTCAGTTTATATCATAGGTACTGCTATTCCATATCTGTAATTGTATGTATTCAGTCTATATCATCGGTACTGCTATTCCATATCTGTGATTGTATGTCTTCAGTTCTAGTCTATACTCTGAGTCTTTGGGGAAAACAATTTCTTTGGAACACTTTTTGTGCATCATAATCTTTCTTCAATTGTGGTCAGAACATTTGTTGTTGATTCTAATCTTCAGATGCTTAATTAAATTGTATTAGAGTTTGCAGCTGGAGACAGAATGGTACTTAAATAATGTTTGCAGATAGAAACAATGGTACCTAAATACAATTTGCAGATAGAAATAGACTGGAAATATAATAGTATTTAAATACAGTTTGCAGCTAGAAACACAAATACCTAAATATGCTTAGCAGTAAGAAACTGATGGCACTTAAATACAATTTGCTGTTAAAAATAGATGGTTACTTAAATACAGTTTGCATCTAGAAACTGAATGGTACCTAAATACTATTTGCAGCTAGAAACATATGGTTATTTAAGTACAGTTTTGCAGCTTGACAAAGAATGCTTAAATACAGTTTGCAACTAAAAGCAAAAGGGTGCCTAAATACAGGTTGCATCTGGAAATGCAATTTTGCTTAAATACAGTTTTCAGCTAGAAATTGAAGGGAACATAAAACTGTAGATAAATAAAAGTACTTTAAATAGTTTGTAAATAGAAAAAGAATGGTGCTTAAGTACAGTTTGTGGCTAGAAATAGAAGATTGCTTAAGTACAGTTTGCAACTAGAAACAAGAGTGCCTAAATACAGGTTACATCTAGAAACAGAAGGGTATGTAAATACAGTTTTCAGTTAGAAATAGAAGGGTATTTAAATACTGTTTGTAGCTAGAAATATAAGGGTACATAAGTACAGTTTGTAACTAAAAACTGAAGGGTACTTAAATACAGTTTGTAGCTAAACAAAGAAGGGTACTTGAATATCGTTTGTAGCTAAAAATAGAAGGGTACCTATGTACAGTGTACAGCTAAGTGTACTTAAGTACAGTTTGAATTCCAAAAACGAATGGTACCTAAATATAGTTTGTAGCTAGAAACAGAAGGGTACTAAAATACAGTTTACAGCTAAGGCTACTTAAGTACAGTTTTCAGCTAAGATTACTTAAGTATGTTTGCAGCTAGAAAGGAAGGGTGTACTTAAGTACAGTGCCTTTTAGTTTAAAAACTAAAAGCATAACAACTTTTTCTGCCTCTTAAAGACTGTCATTACTTGCATATTAATTTTAGAATCAGTCATGTTTAGTTCATTACAAGTTGTAAAGCCCAACTGCAAACTGTACAGACCCAGATTTTCTGTTGCAAAGATATAGTTTGTTAGGATTAATAAGCAGAACAACATAATAGACTATGAGCTATGGTACATTATCTTACAGTAGATTTGGGTCTGTGTTATTTGCACTCAACTTAAATATGAGTAGATATGATGTACCATGTGGAAGAAAGTATGAAAATTAGGATTCTTTACATTTTGCATACTACCAGTAACATTAAATTCATGGGATATGAGTTTTTCATGTGCAAAACAACTACACCTGGGTTAAAATGTGAACCATGTTGATAATCAAAGCTCACTTCCCTACCAACTCCCGCTGAATGCCATAGTAAAGAACCAATTGTTTCTTTTAATACCGGTTTTATTTATAGAACAGATAGATATAAGATGATGAAAACTTATTTGTTTTGACTTCATTTGCATGGCTGTATTGGATGAGTTATGCCTTCAAATAATTTCACCATCTCCAAAGTGATTGAACAGAATATGAGAAAGCTTAACAGAATGCATTCATACATGAATATCATTGTCACTTATACAAATGATGCCAGGCTTTCATAAATTATGGCCATCTTGTTACTAAAAGTGGAAAAACATTTGCACAACTTTTATTGAGTAAAATATGTGGAGCAGAACTTGACTAATGTTGACCCAAAGCATCCTGGTATAGATCCTTTAAGCTTGAGACAGAACAAATGAAACAGCAATTTCATGTTCTTGCACAACCATGAATATAATCTTAAATAACATCTATGTCTTTCTCTGTTGAGTATATTATTTTACAAACTGAAGCTTTCCAGCATAGGATAACTGCATACCTGAAAGATAGTATGTTTCAGGTTTTACATAGCATTCCACTTTTTTCCAGATTAATTACAAATTTAATGAGTGAATACCATTAGTAAGAGAGTATGTTCAAATTGAGAATTTTGGCTGCCCTTTGTGTGCCACACAAAATCTTTTTGATGTGCCATCTTGTGGCACATATGCCATAGGTTTCCTTTCCCTGGAATGTTTTATACGAATGATTTCACACCTTTGCCATATTGTATATGATTCACTGCATACCTATAGGATACAGTAGCCCTCCCACACACAATGAAAAGCCCCCTGACCAGCAGCCACCCTCTTTTTAGGGTCAGAATCCCTTGGTACTGACAAATTTGTGTTCAAAAATACCTCTTAAGAAAGGCCACCCTTCTAATGTGACCAGCGGCCAGCATATTAGTACAAAAATGTAAAACGTTCCCCTGACAAGTGGCCACTTTTTATTTAAAATGTGTCCAGAACGAAAAATTAATTCATATTGTAAGGTAAGTAATCAGATTATCTCTACCGACAATGCCTGTCTTCTGATGCCATGTTTACATTTGTGAAAGAAGTGTTGGCTAATGTACATGTAACACTAAGATTAATATTATATCATTGTCTATAAAAGCTGACATTTACAGGAAAAGGGCCCAATAATGTTGTGATAGAGTTTTGGGCTTGAGTTAGGTGTCTAGCTTTTCTCTTTGATGATTACAACCAAATGTCAAAATCATAACATGGTCAGCATAGGCTAAATATAGATTTTGTGTATTAACATCTACTTAGAAATTAACTTTGAGCAAAAGAGGGTACCAAACAAAGACCAAAAATTTGTGTGACAATACATCTACCACTTCCTTTATGAAGAAGGTATTTCGTCCACTCTATAAAAGTTTCTTCTGCATAATAAAATCACTTACAGTTTGCAGTAATAACATGTCATCACATAAATGGAGACATTACTTTCGAAGAAAGTCGGTTATTTAATTCAACGAATTGGGGAGGTCTTGCTGTCAGAACAATTTTATGAAGAAAATACTTGAATAAAACAATTCTTTGCTGAAAAGACTAAAATAAACAATGTTGTAATCAATAAGAATTTATTCAGCAGCAATGGGAAAATGCAGGAAATGGATAGAGAATTATGTACCAAGAATTAAATGACATTTTTGAATGGTTTTGCAATGTGCATGACAACAATACCCACTCGCATATCATGCTTACATTAAGAACAGAAGCTTTTAATGCATATTTTGTTGAAATAAATTCTTGAGACATGAAGAATCTTATAACAGTTATAATAATTATTGTTACTTTAAAGCTATTAAATGTTTTGAAGTATGTAGCTTTCTTTGTACATTACATATACTTCTCACAAAAAATTTAGTATCCCTTTAAAAAGATCACTTGTCTTATAAGGCCACTTTCCTAGTATAAGAGGGGACAACAGTAGTGTATTTTATAATAATGACATATACCTTTGCCCTATTGTATGTACATTTACAATGGAATTTCTTTTATTTCAGGAAGAATTTTTTAAAAGGACAAACATTTTCCATATTAGCTGCTGAAGAAAATACTTTTGTTATCAAAGTAAAGTGTTCAGCATGGAATATATGATGTCAGCAAATCAGTATATGTGTTAGATTTTATTGTCTGTAATCATTTCCACCATTTTGCTATGTATTGTTGAAAAATGATTCTTGTAATATTTTAGCAACAGAAAGAGAAGAAAAGAAAAGTAATACAAACTTACAGTGCCTTTTATCAAGACCATTGATAGTCCAAGAATTAGTTAATATTGAATTTTCTGGTTGCATTAAAGTTATATTTTCAGAATGCTGCCTTGCAATTCATAAAACTTTAAATCTTTGATAAAAACCAGTCAGAAATTATGTTTATTTGAAGGATGGTTTTCTGATTGACATCTAGCTGTTACTGAATCTCAAACTTAAGTTCAATTTTTTTTATGTCCAGACCTGTCTCTTTTTGCACCAAGGTACATTTGTTAAATCATAGATTGAAAGCAGTGGTACACTAGTTAAAGCATATATGGCTGGCAGTGGTACAGTAGTTAAAGCATAGTCTGTTATAATATGATGTTTCTTGTAATGTTAAGTAAAATGAAATGATTTATACAGGCAAATATTTTCAATTGCAATGGTAATAGGAATCTTGCATTCCAAAATTAAGAAATGTTTTTAAAAAGGTTGCTGTAGTGGATATTTGTGTCCATCCTTTCTTGTAGTCAAAGAATAAGAAATAATTTTACAAGAGTTGCTGTTTATATCAAAATCCAATTTTTCTGGAGGTTCACTAGACATTATTTAGTATGTAATACAGAAGGTTAGAGAGATTGCTGTGAATGACAGCCAGATGTAGCTGTTGATGTTGATATGTAATACAGCATTATATAACTATTGTTATTGAGGTGTATTTGCATTAGCTATATAATAAAGCAGATGTAATAAAGATGCTGTGTAATACAGCAGGATATAACTCTTTATATTGCTGTGGAATACAGCAATATAAAACAATTGTAGCATTTTGCAAAAGTAATGCAATACAAAAGGATATAGCCGTTGCTATTGCTGTGAGATACAGCAATATCTATCTATTGTTGCTATTACTAGTGTGGTGTAATACAGCAGGATATAGCTATTGTATTTTAATATAGCAGGATATAGCTGTTGTTATTGCTGTGGAATAGAGCAGTATCAAGCAATTGTAGTTATTGCTGTTGTGCTGTAATACAGCAGGATGTAGCTATTGCTGTATTACAGCAGGATATAGCTGTTGCTATTGCTCTGTGTTACAGCAGGAAATAGCTGTTGTGATTGCTATGTGATACAGCAAGTTATGCCTATTCTTATATTTTTTGTTTTGTTTTTATATAAACATTTTCATTTCTAGTGCAAACCATTCTCTGTATTTCAGTCATAGTTAATACACATGTCTAGCAAGTTATATTTTCATAATGGTTTTAATTTTCCAGTATTCAATATTTTTAATATTACGATGAAAAAATATGTTTAGTTCTAATAATATATAAATTGAGGGTAGTGGAGCTATTGCATAAATAGTGTCATAATTTGAGAGTCATGGGCCACAAGGTACTTGCTTGACTAGTATAGTAACTTGGAATTCAATACCATAAACATATTTTCAATAGAAGTATTTACCTAATTAAGGAACTTGGTACTTGGCATATCTAGATGACTATGTTCAATGCTGACCATAATAACTTTATAGTATATACTCACTTCTAAGTCAAGTCCAACTGCAAACAGCATAGAACCTAATATGATATCACATAATGGGAACAGCATAGAACCTAATATGCCATCACATAATGGGAACAGCATAGAACCTAATATGCTATCACATAATGGGAACAGCATAGAACCTAATATGCCATCACATAATGGGAACAGCATAGAATCTAATATGCCATCACATAATGGGAACAGCATATAACCTAATATGCCATCATATAATGGGCTAGAATATCAGGGTGCATATTGTTTGTTCTCCAGATCACTCCAAACTATATAGGTCTATATCTGGTAGCACATTATGTGATGGCAGATCTAGGTGTGTGCAATTTGCAGTTTGACTTGACTTATAAGAAAGTGTATATGATAATAATCAAATGTATCCTAGGATATAATTAGGGTACCTAGAATTATACTGGTAAATAGATTATGTAATCTTATTATATTTTACAATAGGGCTGGTATGTATATAACTTCTGTCCCTTATTCATTTTCTGGGTTTTTTATAAAAGGTTTATGTTTGTAAAAGGATAGATGTCATAATTATCACACATAAAATGATTTATATAATTATAGTAACAAAAAAAAACATTTATATCATTTTTTGACATATATAAAAGGTTTATGTTTGTATTATTGTGATACATAAATTCATGTATGTCATTATGACAAATCAAATGATATATATCATTACTGTAACACAAAAAAGGATTGATATCAGTATTGTGCCACATAAAAGCATTTGTATTGTTATTGTGTTACATTTAAGGAATTATATCAATATTGTCACATAAAAGGTTATATATCTTTATTGTGACACATAAGCTGATAAAAGGATTTATATCATTATTGCAAAACAAAAATTATTTGTAAATATCTATTTAATTTTATAAAGACTGATTTTGTTTTTAAATACATTATCTAAGTGCACAAATCAAATTGTATGTACACTCTTTCACAGAACCATACACCAGGCATAGCTGCCAACTGTCCCATTTTGTCCCGTATTTTGGACCTGAATACGGTTGTAAATTTTTTGTTAAAAATCTGTTTTTTCCATACCAAAAAAATGTTTTAAAAAATTTCTTGCAAATTTCTGTTTTTACTGGGACCTGCTTTCATTCATAAAGTAAATGTGTTCATGTATAAAATATGATTGGTCCATTCGAAATCGAGGCTCCTATGCCTGTCTTTATCCACCATATTAGGTTTTGCAAACAGTTACCACTCCATCTGTATCTCATCTTCGTAATATTCAACATCTAATCATGGTGAATAGGAAAGCAGAATATTCAAAATTCTCTCCAGGAAAAACAAGAAAACAGAACTGGAAGGACAATTGTGCCGTCTTGTTTAGATTTGCGAAACCATCTAGCAAATGGGAAAACTTTACGTTTTGCAAATTGTGTAATGTGATTTCGCTATCAGGCATGGAGGCATTCATTGAGATACAAGAACACAGAAAAGCTAATAAACATCAGCTTGCTGATTCGTCATACACAGCTTAGCCTGAACTTGGGCATATATAAATACCAGAGAAAACCTTGATATAATTCAATCGAAAATCCATTTATTAAACTTTTTTATAGAAATGAATCTTCTTTCAGCTATTGTTGTTGCTTGAGATTTTTTCAGGCAGTAAAATCACAAGGGATTACTTGCATGCTAGAACGAAAACAGTTCAATAAGAAGATCACACAGAATTGAGATCATCGATGAAAGTTGGTACATTGAAATCTATAATGATTGGGAAAAAAAACAAGGTGTGAAAAAGACTTGTATCAAGAGCCTGTGTCTGAGTGTGCACCTTCTGATTGGACAGCCAGATGGAACAAGGTGCCTGTCTAGAATGTGTGCAACACATGCATCTTTAACATTAAATAATTATGTAAGGCACTGTCCTATTTTTTGATGTTTCTAATTGTTATAAATAGTTACATTAAAATTTTAAAAATCAGTATTTGTTCCTGAAAATCAGTATATTTGTCATAAGCAGTCATTTACTTTTTGTACTTTTGGGTTGGCAGCTATGCACCAAGTACAGTGCAATCAGAAGGATGTTAAGTTGTGGAAAACAGTTGTCCACATTTCTTTTTCAAGGATAATTTTTTTTTCTTTTTCAGGTAAGCATTGTTTTAAATACCATCAAAGTCATATATATATATATATATATATATATATATATATATATATATATATATATATATATATATATATATATATATATATATATATGGTTTTCAAAATATTAGTCTTTAGAGATCATATTTGCAATTACATTGTCATTTAACATATCACCAGGAACAAAATATTCCCACCTACTAATTAACTAACCAACATATCATATTCCAAAATAAGTAACATCATTCTTTTAAATTTATAAGAGCACTTTTTCATGCAAAATACATATTACAATTAATATTATTATTATTACTATTATCATTAAATTTATTATCATAAAGTGAAAACTTTTAAGTGTTCAGCCAGAACATTGGCACATACTCTTTTTGTCTGACAAGCTTAAAGCACTGTTTGTCAATACGTTGCCCCGTAAATGATGTACTAGAATCCCACTGATATTTTGAATAAACAGCTCTTGTCTGAGAAATGAAGTTGAATAGTTAGAGTTAGGGCATTTGTCAGTGTTTACCAAAATAATGCCAGTAATATTTATAGTAGAATGACAATCAATAACAATATGGGTAAATTTCCTATCAATGCTAATATAATTAAATTGATGGTATATATGGACAGTCTAATAGGAGACTCTCCATATTCAGATGCATGGACAGTCTAATTGGAGACTACATATTCAAATACAGGATAGTATAATAGGAAACTACGTATTCAAAAGCATGGGCAGTCTAATAGGAGACTACATATGCATGGACAGTCCAATATTAGACTCTACATATTCACATACATGGACAGTCTGATATGAGACTGCATATTCAAATGCATGGACGGTCTTATAGGAGACTACATATTAAAATGCATGGGTAATTTGATAGGAGGCTCTACATATTTATATACATGTATATGGACAGTCTAATGTAGACTACATATTCCTATGTCTGGACAGTCAAATGGGGACTACATATTCATATGCATGTGCAGTCTAATAGGAGACTCTACATAGTCAAATCCAGGGACAATCTGAAAGGAGACTCTACATAATTAATCAAATGCAGGGACAATCTAATAGGAGACTACATATTCAAATGCATGGACGGTTTTATAGGAGACTACATTTTCAAATGCATGGGTAATTTGATAGGAGGCTCTACATATTCATATACATGTATATGGACAGTCTAATGTGGACTACATATTCATATGTCTGGACAGTCAAATGGGGACTACATATTCATATGCATGTGCAATCTAATAGGAGACTCTACATATTCAAATCCAGGGACAATCTGAAAGGAGACTCTTCATAATTAACCAAATGCAGGGACAATCTAATAGGAGACTACATATTCAAATGCATGGTCATTTTTATAGGGTACTCTATATATTCATGCCTTTCTTTGCTCTTGATATATCATACTTCCAATATGTTTCTCAGGAAGACACTTCCTCAGAAGGATATACACTTTCTTGTTAAAAGGTTTACCACCAAAACCAACTGGTATAATATTGGTTATTTATTAATCTCATCTAAAATGTATGATCCCAGTTACATTTAGTTTTCTCAGGTTTTAGTAGCAGTTTTTTTTTTTGCAGTAGCATGAAACCTGATTAGCAACCACCTGCCAAGTTCATGGGTCATATTTTGTAAATCCATGCATTTTGCTGTATATTAAGTCCACCAATCCCAGGGTTACTTCTGTAGTATGCTGAAGGTTAGCTGTTACCATTGTTTTTTCATGATAATTCTGTTTATCAGTTAAATTTACATATTAAATAAGGTATTTTAATTACATATGTTACCATTATCTATATCTGTCACAGTATTTTTTCCAGATGTTTTATTTAATATGAATAAGCACCAATTTTACAGTTTCTATGGTAATTGGTCATCATTTCACAGTGTCACAGACTGGTTCTACAATTCTCACTCTTTCTGTAATAAAACTAAAACATTTGTTCTAGTCTAACAATATGTATAGAACTGTACACAAAGAATGGCATTGCTAAAAGGCATCTGTTTACCATTGTGTAACTCAACAAGACTGTCAGAGTTTTTGTAGTGCAAAATTTAAGATGTACATTTGTTTTCTTTGTGAATAGAAACTTAAAATTATTTGATTGATGTATGTCTTGATTATTATATCAATATCAGTTATCTTTCAAAAACACTGACATTGATCATGATATAGACCATACCCTGACTGCATTTTATTCATATGTTTCACCATATACTGAATATGACACTTCCTTTGTGATATCATTATATCCGTACATGCCAAAGAAATAGTTTGGAGTGACTTTATGCTGCAGTCATTTGCATTAAGGTTTCAGAAATATGTTACTTGAACTATTTCAGGTGTCTCAATTTTTATTCCAGGTACATCAACTTCTTTTTCAGAAACTTTGTAGAATGGTTCTATAAGTTGGTTTCCTCTGTTACCTGGTCTTTAGCAGCATGTGGCCCTTTCCGTAACCTGGTATCCTCTTAACTAATCCTCTCTGTAACATGGTTACCTCTTTGCCCTTGACTCCTGTGATCTGGGCTCTTGTAGGCTTGCCCATTCTGTAAACTGAACTTGTCTGTAACCTGACTACCTATGCAGACTGGCATAATGTATTGGTCCATATTAAATTGTTCTTATGCAGACTGGCACAATGTATTGGTCCATATTAGATTGTTCTTCTGCAAAACTGGTACAATGTGTTGGTTCATATTAGATTGTTCTTATGTTTTATGTACTTAAACCACTATATATGTGCTGACAAAATGGCAACAATTTTATTTCCAGCAGAGTACACAGTTCAGGGATGTTTTCCTCTACTTATATCATATTAATTTTGTTATTTACAGAAATGAATTCCAACCATTTGTAAATAATTAATCACATAGAAACAAGCATTATTTCTTCATTATGTGTGGGTTCCAAATAACTTACACTTTTCTTATTAAGATTTATTTTTAGGCATAAAATTACATTTATAAATAAACATGTTACTTGTACTTTCCAAAACCAAATATTTTGTCATGAATTAAGTTTGGGGGTTTTTTTGAAGATGATGCATTCAGATTGTATTTGTCATTAAAAATTGCAATGTAACATAATTACAAACAAAATATTAATATGACTTCTGTCAGTAATGTTGGACTTGTATTGGTATCAACAAATATAACGTGGAATACAATATCTACTCTATAGTCTGGTCAATTTGCAAACAGCATAGACTTTGCTGCAATGGCAGATTCAAATTAATGCAGTATATTGGACATATTCAGTGGAACAAACAGCATAAGCAAAGATCTGCCAGTGTATTATGTTGATGGCAGACCAGAATTGATCTTGTTTGCAGATGGATTTAGGCACATTTGGCATCTGTTATATCATTAACACTTGGGACATTGTTCAATTGTGCCACTGCATATCTTTTTATCACACTTTTTATTTATATGTGATAATTTGGGTTTTATATCCTGAATAACAGGCACTGGATGCTCCTACCCTAATATCCTCTGATTTCGCGGTCTTTGGGAAAAAGTCATTAAGTTACGGGTCAAGGTCAGTTTCATTTAAATGGTAATCAAGTTCTCTGCATCATGTCAAACATTTTGTAGATGCTTCTCAATGTAATAAAATCCCAATATAATTCTGAGGTCAGGATAATAAAGGTCACAGACACTAACAGTATATACTTCTCTTAAGCTTGATAGCTCAGTTTAATTATATAGGTTTATACTAAAGATCTTGTTTCATTTAGAGTCTGTTATGAATTTTGAGTTCAATGTGTTCAAGGTTAAGGTCATATTTTTTGAGAGCTAAACTGTACATAATTGGTGTCATACAAGCTGCCAATTTAGTCCCAGTTCATGTTGGGTTCAATATTTACAGAGACACAACTCAATGCAGGAATGCTAAGACATTTTGGAGGTTGTACATTAGGTTGAGATTCAAGGATATTGTTTCCAAAACTAAATGTATTTTACTCATTTGCAGTAACTTTAATTTGTTATTTGCATATGTGACCTTTTTAAAATTTTAACAAAGTGCATATTTTTAAGAAAAGCTAAGAATAGAGACAGTAACAACTCCATAGGTATGACAGTCTTTGACATATAGATGTCAAATATTTTACAATCATATTTTATTCATGCTTAACCTTATTAACTTATTATTTTTATTATTTTTATTTTTATTATTATTATCATTATTATTATTATTAAATAGGTACATTTGTGTTAATATACAACATTGTTATTTATGTAGAGTCTAATGAAGTGTGTGATTTAGTTTAACTAGAATAAATTATTTCCCAATTTTTATTTACTCATTTTATCTTTCAACTTTTGGCTAGATGGGACAGAAATTATGACCTATGGATTGAAGATACCAGTCTGTTCATCTATGCAAGTTTATTATTAAGTTCTTTTTTGTCAGGCACTATGGCCTGAAGAGTCAAGTAACTTGGTATGTTAAATTATAATAAGGAATATTTCAAGCTTCAGTCAAAACTAAGTCACTGTGACATATATTTCACATCTCACTGACTTGTAAGAACATTTATTTCTTTTAGTTCCTAAGTTTTAAAACCAACTTCAGCATTATTAACATTTTTAAAGTATCCCCAGCGGATGTCAGATAGGCACTATTGTCATTTTGAACATCCTTTATGAACAGCAATACACCTTAAGAAATTTTTTAATGGAAATCCTATTCTTACACAATTTTACATTTTTGGGAAGTGAGAATAACAAGATATTAAAGATAGCTGCCATGGTGGCCACACCAGATGCCTGACTGATACCATTCCCATTTAGGACCGCCATGATACAAATTTGTATGGTGTAAACCAGAAAGAAGATGTAACAATATTTTCAAGATGGTCATTCGAGCATTCCTATTCAGATTGACACCATTTATTATTATGACAAGCTAGATATCATAGAAAGTATTTTAGTCAAAATCCCAAGGATCCAATAACCCTGTGTAGACACTAGTATACATACATGGTTGAGTCATGAATATTATTTACTAAGAGATCCCAGTAATCCAATGTTTTGCTGCTTGGATCTAACACTACAGTGCAACTAAATAAAATATTTTATTATGTGATGAGATGTCATCTTGACCCATAGACTGCCATCAACAAAGTTAGGTCAAAAAGCTTTTGCCAGGACAATGGGCATTGTGGAAAACCTATTTTTTTGTTTTGGCTGCAGTGACCCTGACCTTTATCATTTGACCAACCATCTTTATATCTCGGCCAAATCATATGGCCATGCTCTGCACAAACATTAGTCAAAATAGGTGGTCTTGAGTGAAATATTTGCCCCTCGAATCAAGAGCCATATCCAGATTTGTATGCCATCCATAATCTTTGGTTTAGATACATGTTTTGAGAACTTAAATTTTTGTGCAGAAAACATTTTGAAAATTTTATTGACCTTCATTATTTACCATTTGACATCAAAATCAGAAGACTTCTATATATGAAGGAAAAAGCTATTTATGAAGTTTGGTCAAAATATGTGAAGTGTAAATATTGCCACTGTGGCAGAAATATTACTTTTTCAGATGCAGTGGCTTTGATCATTTGACACTAAAATCTCTAGATTTCATCATTAAATAATTTAAATTAAATTAAATTAAATTAGTCACGTTTGAGCAATAGATTGTCAAAGTAGCTGCTATGGTAGAATTTTAGAATTCAGATTTGAACGACTTTATTTTAGGACCATATGGACATCATTTGAAGACTTTTGGTAGAACCCCCATGTTGATACGACCATCCAATCAGAGTGAGCAACACCATCAAGATTTGCAAGATAATACCAATCATACTGGATGATATGACTTTTCATTTATGAGAAATACTGGATATCATTTCGATTGAGAACCATGTATATATCATACATTGCCTTTTAACAAAAACAAAATGTTGATATGACAAGCAGTCTAGTACATATATTATTTTTTGTATGACACAATTTCCATGTACATTTAAATATATGTCATAAGAAGTCTTCCTATTAAGATTTTCACCTTGGTAGACATATTGAATGTCTGAGTGGTACTATTTCCATTTAGGGCGAACTAGAGATATTGAAAGGTCTTTGAGTAAAACATCTGTGTTAATATGAATATCAGGAGAAGTAGCAATAACAAGATTCCCAAGATCTTTGCTGTGTTAGCCACATTGGTTGTGTGATTGGTACCTACCTCATATGTGACTTGCTAGACATCATATGGAGTTTTTATTTTAAAACCCCCATGGCAATATCTCTTATTGTCCAGTATGAATGGTGATAAGATTTTTAAGATTGTTGCTGTGGCAGCCATATTAGATGCCAGATCAGAACCATTTTCATTCAGGAATATCTAGACATCTAGAAGTCTTTTAGTAAAAATCCCATGTTGAAATGACCGCTAAGTCAAGAGATGTAAGACAATTGCAAGATGGTCACTGGGATGGCCACACGGTCAAGCAGTACCATTCAAGACTGAAAGTAGAATTGATATAGAAGGTCAAGGACTATTGGCAATACCACAGGTCACATACCACCAAACAAGAAAGTGTTTTGAGGAGTTTGTATTTACAAATGTGCAGAAAATGGTATAGTACTTATGCAGATATGCTGTTTCAAGGCAAAGTTAAGTGTGTTTGATACTTGACTGAAGCTAGAAAGGCAGGAGTTATTTGGAGTTATATGTGCACTGTAGCATGCATATGGCAGAGTTTAGAATGTGTATAATTTACCCATGTTGAAAGTGTATAGCAATCATGTGATATGTGCTATGTGTGGTGGGAACCATGTAGCAAGAGACGCAGAGAGAGTAGAGCACGGAGACATTTTAATAAATTATTTGTAAGTTTAAGCTAATGTCAAATCTGTTTAGATGTTTAGGATTATAGATATAAAGCATTAAAGCTTAAGAAGAAACTATTTTAAAAACGTCTGCTAGGATAATAGAGTTTATATCTATTACAGATGAAAAGATATGATTTCTACATCTCAACTTACATTGATTTCAAAATTGGTAATCGTGAAAATCTGTTTATATGGACACCTTCTTCTTATCTTATGGTTGTATAGCAGGATCATTTGGTATATAGTCGCCAATATTATATTTATGACTATATTGGAGATTTTAAATGCGATGCACATAACTAATTTTCGGGCCTTGACATGCTTTGTAATTTTCTAGAGAAACAGTTGACTCACTCTTCTTTGTCCTGTTACATGATTTATAAATTCTAAACATGATTATACCTAAAACAGTAAATCTTTGTTATCAAATTCATTCATGTAATTAAGCAATTTTTATAACATTACTTATAGTTTAATATCTTCTAAACATTATGACTCTGTGGTCTTGCTAAATATAAGATGCTGTGGTGGTGGATTGTTTATTATCATTTGGGAGATGAGGTCTAAATAGTTAGGGAAATGGTATATGGGTTGGAACCTAGCGAGCTCCAGCATTTTAGTAATTTAAATAGATACTTTTAACAATTTAAGACAATTCTTATTAAATAAACTAGTGATTGCAAAGCATTAATAATATGTATTACTGTTATGACAACTACATCCTAGCAAACTGTCAAATGAATAAACAGAAACACAGAAAATTGAGGGTACTATTTTTACAATACTTCATAATAACATTTATTAATTTTGTTTGCTAAAGGCAGTAATACAAGCACAACATTACAAACGTGAGAAGGAAATAAATGTACTATTTTATACAGTCAGCAATACTTTTTAGTAGTACAAAAATTAACAATGTCTAGCTCAGAAACCCCTCTTCCCCCAAAAGAAGTATAAATTTTTTATCTTAGAGACCACCACCCACCACCAAACCCTTGTCCATGTGACATCTAATACAGATACTATAGACCAGACGACGGCTAATAATTTATCGAGGAAATGTATCATATTACAGTGATTTCTTAGCTGTTATATAAAGTACATTATGGAAATTCGAAAGAATATTCTAGTATGTATTTAATGAAAATTTCAAAGAACATTCTAGAATGTTCTTAATAGAAATTGCAGAATAACACTATAAAGGGCACATAAAATGTTTCTCCGTGTTCATTAAGCAAGTGGATCTGTACCTGAGCAGTTAAGACCTTTCTTATTTTTTTAAATTATTCTATAACCTATCATTAACATATCAATAGTAGCTATAAGAAATAATTCATCAATATGCTTACATAAATAAAATTTAACTTTTCTGCTTACTTTTCGATGACATTTAAATAACTTTCTAATTACTACCCTGTTAACAAAATACTTACAACCTTTTGAAAAACCTTCAACTGTTTAAGTTTGAGTCATTATTTATTTTTGTATATTTTTCTTGACTGATTGGATCATGAAGATTAATGTACATTAATGTGAATTCATCTCGTAACTTTTAAAAACACTCCGCTCCATGATCAGTCCAGACCTTAGTGGGCTTTATTTTTTTTTGCTAAAGATGACCTGTTTTGGTGCATCACTTATCGACGTTCCTGTTTTATCTGAAAATGGTACACTAAATGCAGACTTGCAAAAACATCTACAACGTTAAAAAGATTTTTCTTACTATCATTAAATTTAGTAAGATTTGACACATCAACTAAATATATTGCCCTGATATTATCAACAGGATTTTGCGACAACTTTACATCTCGAAAAAAGTTTTAGGTTTATGTAACTTTGATACCAGATAATTTCCAAGACCTTACTTATATTTTGTTCCAAATCATTCCTTAAATTAACTTTCTATCAAATTCTTCTCTCATATTTACAGGTTTCATATCTTGCTCGTTATTACGATAACAAATATCAAGACGCATTGCTATTGCATCAATATGATTGTAAGGCTCTTATCCTGGTAATGGATTATCGTTTTCGTGTAACTGTTCGTCCAGTGTATTGTACTACCCAAAATATTTATGGCCAGGCAATGTCCAACCGGTCCTCAGACTTTGTAATTTTCGAATAAATTTGTGAATATGAATGCCACTTCTACGTACCTCACGTTGATTGAATGACTAACAGTATGTAACATTTTTATCTTGTTCTATACAAAGATTTTTATCACAATTATATTTCATTTTATTTTTAATCGTCGACAAAAATATTTACCTTCGTCAATTAATCATCTACTAAATTAACCTCCCTTTTTAAATACACACATTTATTTCTACCCCAAAGAGCGCAAATGCATTTTTAACATTATTCTATTTTTTTTTTTGTTATTTCACTTGTCTCATCCTTATTCTCTTTCTTAGTTTTAGATTTGAGACAGTATGTTGATCTATTCCTTAGTTTAGATAAAATTCATTGCAAAATCTTCATAAACGTGAGTAGGTTGCTTGTCAAACTGAAAATTAAATTTTAAAAACAATATTAGGATGGGATATCTTTCGAATGAACACAATACAATAATAGCCACCAGCTGATGTTCCAACCGACAGTAGCTTATTAGATGGGTAATTTATTTTTCAAATATTTCACAAATATAATTTTTATAATAAGATCTCAAAGGAACTCCGAACGAATCAAAATAAATAATGATATGTACTGCAAGCCAGTGAGTGCTGGATCCATCATCGAAGTTTTGTATATTTACAACAACCGAACCACCTGCTGATATGTTATCTAATTCGTCCTTAGTGTATAGTCTAATAAATTTTTCAAATATATCGAAATTACTCAATAGCGTCTGGTGCCTAGAAAGTCATTCCACGTCCTATCCCTAGCAGGTTTGGAATTAGACTGCCTGCTAACCTCGCTAACATCGGAGCGAAAAGAATTATTCCCCCTTGCTTATGTCGTCGCTGGCGAAATTTTCGCTTCCAATTTTTTTGAACATACATTTTGTTTTTCGTTGTTGTTTAACCTGGCGCTAAAATTATTGTGGTTAACTTCTATTTTTAGATTGTGTCGCTGGCGTTTTCTTTTTTGTTGGTATTATATTACTACTGTTATATAAAACTAACGACAAAGCCGTCTGCGGCAAACTGGTTTGATTCCATCGCCTGATACCACCGTTTTAGCTGCTCCTGAAGCTGCCGCTAGTCACATTGTTACTAAAACCGGTAAAGTCTGGCAAAATTACGGAAAGTTCTGGTCCAAAAGATCATCTGTGTTTTGCCATTGCTGTTACTTGCGCAACAGATAGTTTCAGAACAAAAGATTTTCTCTGATCTAGCTTATTGATTTGTTTCTGAGTTAACATTACTTTCACTGCTAACGCTCCCGTCTTTAGAGATTACATTACAGAGACAGAATTACGTTCAAAAACTGCTGTTGATCTGTTTTTATAATTTGATTGGGCGTTAGTATATTTCTCTGGTTTGTATTCCGTTTTCATTTTATGCTTGTTTGTTAAATTAAATTTGGACAGTCATCCTTCCCTTGTCGCATCAATTGTAACGAATTTATCACTGACAACTACCGCACATACATTATACTCTTCAACTGACAGATAGCCAAGCGTCCAAGAGGCCTTAATATCAGCAGTGTATCCAAACTTTGTTTGGGATGCTTTGATATTTCAAAATACAAGATAGGTTACAGTGGTAGAAATTATTCAACAGAGATTTGGCTTCTACTGCCTTCGTCCTGTTATTTTTTAAGGCTACCATAAGGTATATGTACGGCCAATGTATGTTTCTGGTGGTGTCCACGGCAAAATTACATTCGACTACACTTTCTGGATATTTTTTTCAGAATTTACTCTTATAAATATTCTACTAACATCAGGGTTATCAAATACAGAGGTTTCCATTTCATGATTATTATGACGTGCCTGTCGTTGAAATAAAAAGAAACATTTTTGAGGTAACTGTTTGTCTGAAGTAGTTTTAACATGCCAGATGTAATTAGTTGCATTAGGAATTATTTTTCACAAATTCGGCTTTGCTTAAACTTTCTTTCCTGTAAGCAGTCAATAATGATTCGAGTTCCATTGTTTTAACCACATATGGGACAAATCGTGGTATCAACAGCGCTAAGGTAATAGCAAACTGTCCATCCTACGATATACTTTGTTCTGTAACACTGCCATATTGTTGTTTTTTAAAACCTAACATTGATGCAACGCTAGTCGCTGTTGGAAAATCTATTATCAAATTATTTTAGTGTGATTCTTACTCGTAGAATATTATAGTTTGGAGTTAATTCAAAATTACCTGCGCAGTGAATTTTGTTATCAGCTCTCTTATCGTTTTTTTGAGATAAGTTAAATTGTACACACCCATGGTAATTTGACTGACACACAAGCACCAGAATTAAATTTAAATTTGTCATTCACTTTTGTTTTTATATTTGCCATGGAATGCCATATCCTAGCGGAAATCAATCCAATTTCGTATTGTTTATTCGGATCTAGAATCATTGGCGGATTATAGTACGCAGAAAAGATTGCTCTTTCTTGTTGCTTGTGACAAAAAAAGAAATAGTGTTGTTGACATTTATATAGTGAATAGTGTTGAGATTTATATAGGATCGTTATGTAAATTGTATTATTCGTTTGTTGTTAGTAATCCACTATATCTAAGATGATCTAATGTCTATGATTTCGTTGTCGATTTCAATACCTGTATCACCTCCACGGTGTAAAAACTGATTTTATACAGCTCTTTTCGAGTTCGATATCGTTTTGCAATATCATGTGCAACTAATGCATATACGCCGCTACGCAATTTACCAAATGTTTGCAACAAATACGAATCTTCTTGATCGTATGCTAAAATTTGATACGCTCCGTCTCCTCTAATAATGTTTTAATGTTTTAGTAAACTTTGTGTAAGGATCCTCTGTCCATTTCCTTATGTTTTAAATATAACAATTAATCTCTAAACTTTTAACATGATAACTCGATAAAATCTTCAAATTCAATATCAGCAATATTTTTCGTCGCTATCCTTTTTAATTTTGCAAAGACTTTTCTTCGCAATTACTTCAGCAAATTCTCTCACACGTTCAGCAGGTCCATTATCTCTTTGTCTGTTAATGTAATTAGTTACCTCTTGTATTTTACTTTTTTCTTCCAATGTTTTAGCAACTGTTTCAAATGTTTCCTCTGCCTGTTCTTCTTGTTGTTCTTTTAACTGCCGTAACAAAATATTTTTCTTGAAATTTGTTTAGTTCTTCTGGAGATAACGCAGAAATTTCTGGTTGTTTGCCAAGTACTGCTTTGGTAACTGGTTTAATAAATATAGTAGTTTCTTCTTCGCCAACCCGTTGTCCTTGACGTGCTTCTTCCACTTTTTTTTTAAAAGCAGCTCGAATTTTAATAAATTTTGTTAGTAATTCAATTTTGTGTTGATGCTTGTCCATTATTGTTTATTTTTACCATCGATATCAAATTTATCCAAAGATATGCGTCGATTCTACAACGAGACATTTTAGCTGGATCTTGTGCTAGTTTATCAAATAAGAATAAATTGTATTTGTCTTTTCTTGCTTAATGATATAATTCAATAATTGTTTTTGTTACGTCACCACATTGCTCGTTTGAAGTATTACTCATATCGACATTATCTAGCCCTGAAAATAATTTAATTTAAAACATCTTATATTTCTCCTATTAAACATATTAACGTTATAAAATCCTTGCGCTAGATAAATATAAATATATTTTTTGTTACTTGACAACGAAAATTGCGAGTTAATCTTTTTCACCTCCTCGTTTCTTAGTGGAATATGGTCAAATACAATTATTTATGCTCAGAGGAATAAAGTTAACAGGGATTAATTCTTCTGGTTGTTTAGTTAAAACTATATTATCGCAAGCGTCAAGCTCATCATGAAGTTTATCGTTCTATAACTCGGATTTATATTATTACGGATTAATCGTGTAAATGTATTCCTTAACATAATTAAAGTTATCGCTCAGAAAGAGATTTACTAAATTTTTTGTTCTAACAGAGCCTGTAGACCAACAATAAGATAATGACAATCTAGAAGTTCGTTGTTATGTATGTGTTTAATTAATTGTTCGGTGTCAAAATTAATATATGATTGACTTTGCCATTATTGTTATACAATTTGATGTTAAATAATTTACATAATATGACATATTACACAAAGTTTGGAACAACGCACACATGATTTCTCTCCGCTGCCAAACCAATAATAACTGATACGTCATCGCTAGTCAAACTAAACCGGCGACACAATAAGAGGAAATACGTTTATGTCAAATTAATGAGTTCTATGCTAAGAAACATTTTTATCCGCCAATAAATATTGTTGATACACAAGCAGTTAGTTATGCACAACTAAAATCCGTCGACAAACAAATTATCACTGTCAGGAAAAAAGAACACATTTAGAAACAGCGAATATGAAAAAACTTAAATCAAACAGAAATGGTAAGTTATTTACATTGAAGTATGTTGATGACAAAAATCTTGATAAAACCGCTGGAACTGTTGCAAGTAACTTAACAATGTGCAACATCTCAAATATAACTGGATTACTGATATCCTCACCTCCTGATACAGACACTATTAACTATGTTTAGTTAAAAGGTGCACTAACACTGTATTTAAAATTATATGTTGGAAAAATGACTGGATCGACTGATGTGCAAGGTATGTTGATTTATAATACTCATGTTGACAATATAATTCTTAGCAATGATGATTGACTGACTAATGTTAGATTTGTTAAAGACAACTTTTTAAAAATAATTGGAGGTACAACGACATGTAATTTAAATATGGTAACTAACAAAATAATAATTAGTTATACTCCAGTTTATCCTTCTGATCTAACAAGAAAGCTTACGTCGATTCTGGTAACGCTAACAAGCTTATAATAAGGGAGGCTACACAATGACAGGTAACCATATAATGAGCAATAACTCAAAAGCAACTGGATTACCAACAACCTCACCACAAGCTAATGAGACTGATGATATTAGTTACGCTCAGTTAAAAGAAGAATTCACACCATATTTAAGACAACCCTGTGGAACAATGTCAGGCAATATAAATATGAGAAACAAAAACTAACTACGACATATGTTCCAGTAAGCCATAATGATCTAACGAATAAAGCGTAAGTTGGAAGTATAACTGGTAAATAACAGAAAACAGTCTTGGATATATTCGAACACCTTTTAAGGCAACTGATAACCAAGATGGGTTTGAGGTAAGTGCATCATCTTATTATCCTTAAATTTATCATTATCCCATTTTCTCTTATAGACAATAATGAACTACTAAAGGAGAACTTGAAAACGTTTGGATTAAAATTAAATGTCTCAGTGCAGTTGTTATTGACAATTTAATTTGCGAGGTCGACTAAACTATAGCTTTGGTAGAATTTATAATTTGCGATTGAACGGATCAAACGATAATATTGATTATTTGATATTATACAGTACAACAGACATATCTATTTTAGCAACACAATATTTTACGATTAAGGCTGAAAATATTGGTATAATTATTGAAACTATTTCTACACACAAGTTACAAATGTAGACCTTCACCTACACCAGACTTGTATGGTCATTTAAGTGTTTTTATATTCAAGTATTACTGTACCTTTGCCATCATGGTTATCACAACAATCATGCAAGCAAGTTATAAAGAAACGTGATTGTTTCCTTTCATTGGTTGTGTCCACATCCTTGCTCCCAACAAATTGGCATGAAATTACAAACAGGTTTTTGAGAGGATCAAACCTGCATATTTACTCATTCGATTCACTTTATTATGTTATATATTTTATATTCTACACAGACAGACTTATCTGCATGCATGCAATGTTTGTCACTAGATGAAAACATATGTAAACATAGTAAACGTATGCTCATTTTGGTAATAATTATTTAATTATTTTGAAACTAGACGTTTCACTTGTAGCATGAGTGTAATTTGATAGCTGATAAGCTAAAGCATAAGTTTCAAAATGTATTTTTAACTTCTATTTTGCTTTCAATTATTACATAATAAATAATTGTGTAAATAATTAGATATCTGGTAGTCAATGACGAAACTAAATGTTTCATATAAATAATGCATTTTGACTCCAGACTTTTTAGTATAATTTTCCTTCAGATAACGTTGTTAACGCTTTTTCATTTTTTTAGGAACATCAGACATCTTCTATGGATCTCTGCCATTATTTGCATAAATTTAAATGCTTACAGTTTTGAATAATTTACATAGACATAGGCCATATTATGTTGGATAGTTTTGCCAAATCAGACTATTGACGTTATTACATTTTTAGAAATGACAGCCATATTGCATTACCAACTGGCATCATTTGTGTAAATGTAAAAGCCTTTTATCACAAGAATGCGTTGTATATTTTGAATAATTTCTCCTGAGAGTTTTTGTAGTGAAATCCATTACAAACATTGTCTATTGTAGTAATTGTAGCCATATTTATTGGTCGCTAGGCAACATTTGTAAAAACTTTCAAAGCTTTATATGCTTTACATTTTCTGTAATATTTGTTTAATTTCTCCTGAGTGGTGTTTGAAAAGTTTGAAAATGTATAAGATATTGTGCTTTAGGCAACTCCAGCTATAGTTCTTGGTAAAGAACTTATAGCAACCTACAACAGGAGGTTTTATGTCAAATTTTATGAAGTCAATTAACAGTGTCAATATGTTTTGCTAATGGTTGGCATATCTGATTGAAACATTTAAACAATGAATAAAGACCTTAATGCATGATTGATTTGTGTTTAGATCTGGCCATGGTCAGTAATTTTTTTAGAAGAAATGATTTAAATGTTCGCTAAATTGTACGTACAGTGACCATATTTTGAATAACGTGAAAGAAGTTTAAATACGGTTACGTCATGTTACCTTTATCCACATTTGGCCAAATTTTGTTGAATAGCTTTCTTTAACGTCGTTTGAAGGTATTCACTGACTAATATTTGATAGATTGGCATTTTCTAAACATATCTGAGAGCCTTTGATGCCATGTCATTGTCTGTTAAGCTTAGTCCCATTCTGGTAAACATGTTTTAGTTATTGTCGGGTTTGTTTTGTTTGTTTTTTTTCGTAATTATGGCCGTATTTGATGGCTGATGAAGATTATATCAACACATTTAAAAGACCTTATGCAATGATGGTGTATTTTCAAGTTAGGTCAGATTATGTTGAACAGTGTTTCAGATGATCTTGAAAAACCAATTGTTAAATGACGATGGACTACTTAAGAAGGAGCATCATGCTATTAGCTCCCGTAGCTTTATGGAAAAGTAGTCTAGCACGTTTGACGTTTGCAATAAAATGTTACTATGTTTTTCAGCCATATTATTGGTAGTTCGAGAACTCCTCCACTAATGGCTGACTCTGGGCTGAGAAAAGCAAGTTGTAGAGGATATTTTAAGACATCTCATTGACCACGAACCAGGCATTTGCTGTGCTATTATAAAGAGCTGCGCTTGACCAGTATGGAAAAATTATCCCTCTTTTGAATGGCTATTATCATTAGCAGTAGCGGTAGATGTCATAAAAGTAATATAATAGCATGAAGCAGCAATAGCTTCAATCGAAATACTATTATCAGCAGCATGCAATGTTTAGCATCCAAAATGTCAACGAAAAATCTACAAGATTGAACAGGTCAGGGTACATTAGCTTATACATGATTGTTGACATCATTCAAGTTTGTTTGGAACGTTGACATAGGCAAACACTCTTACATGGATAGTATTTGTTTTGTTATGTATGTTTAATTTGCATTATTTAGTAGGTTTGACTAAACCTTGCCCAAACTCAAGTTCATTGTGCACCTCACCAGTAACGTTTATGTTGTACAAACCATAATACATTGTTAATGTTTCTCTATTAGTGTAGGTTAAATATCAGGATCATTATCAATGGAGAAAAGAATGTCTTTTTAAATCTGAGTCTAAGACAAGGGATTTCCCTAGAAGAAGAACATTTTTACTTGATGTTTACCGAGTTATTTATTGTAAAGTTGGTAAAAGACATTTTTTGTTGACAATTTTGAATTTTCTAGAAGTAAAAGTTTGACCAACATATTTGTTCTAATTTTCAGTCTTAACTTTGTATCATTTTGGATCACTGCCATCTCACCTCTATCTGCGTGCGTTCGAGTCCCAGGTTCGTGGGTACGTGAGAGATCTTGCCAGTAGCTTCTCCTGAGTCGGTGGTTCTTTCTGGAGTTTTCTCGGGTTCTTCCTCCACCATTTATACTGGCCGCCATGTATAGCCTATCTTGTGTTGATAAATGGCATTAAACCTTTAACAACAGCAACATCCCATCGCAAGAATCCAAAATAGACTAGGATTTTTGGGAATTTTAACGAAAGGTTACTTTCCAAATGTCGACATTCTAGGGAACATGAACTACCAACATAACGCAGCTTCCTTACCTCAGAGAACACAATTAAATCACTTTTAAGGACACCACTACGTATAGAAGCCTGAGTTCTCACCTTATCCACTTATCCAAACTTTGACAGAGGATAAATTAATTGCATGCTGTGTAATGCATGTTTTTTTTTATTTTGAGAGCTAACTTTGTTAATGCATGGATAATATATTGGAGGAAATAATTATATTACAGCTTATGTACAATATTCGGTTATCTCCCGTACACTATATATGATATATGATATTTCAGAAACTAAAACTCACTATTTCAGTGCTTGTTTGTGAAAATAAAGACAAAATGTATTTTGGAATATTATATCATCCCTCAACCTTGATCAACATACAACGATGCAATAATTTCTCTAAGTAAAGCTTAAAGGTTGTAAAATCTGAGACTCTGTTGCTGTTGGGTTGGTGGGTATTTTGCGTCTAACCTGAATCAATAATTCTTAATGTCATGTGTAGAATCAATAAAACTAAAATGCATTTGTATGATCTAAATTATTCACACATTTATTTCACATTGGGATGCACATTGCTTCACCTGAGGTTTTCGGTACTTGTAAGGGGTATTATACTGTAGATGCGTTCAGAATGTTCCTGGATCCATGGGGCACTGCCACCATCTATTTGTCCAAGGTAAGGTAAACTGACTCTTTTCAATGTTCTCCTGGTTGTTCTTGTATATCTTGATTCATTTATTTCCACCATTTCAAACGTAATCATGGGTCACTAAAATGAAAAGAAACAAATGAATACATATTTGAAAGTGTGCTTTGTCATATTAGGTTCATGGGCACTGACTCAAGAGTTATATCCCTTTGAGCGGTCTGCTGTACTTAGTATAATATTTATATTGTTTGATAGTGGGTTGATTTGAAATTGTATAGCTGTAAAGCTAAGAAAAATATGTGAATTCAGTACGTTTGAATTATAAAGTAAACATAATTAAACAGGTAAAAGAAAATATACCACTCCTGTACAAGAACATTGATAGCCTTAGTGTTTTTACTTCCTCTTTTTGAAATGTTATGGCACCTTTGTAGGCAGAACTAATATTTTAATACAAATAATACTAGCATACAGGTTAGAGAATTATTAATTCGTACTCTACGTAGATTCAAACCCAGTTCCGTGGATAAACGGCACCCTTCGCCTTGCATGTAATCACCAGCCCATATTCCGTCTCAACTAAACATGCATCACCAAAATATGATGGTGCTGAATCGGCGTTATATACACTCGTGCGTAGCAGACACACCCGCATGACGACCTGATAAGTAATTCTCATCTTATCTACACAGTCGTTCTGGATTCCTATGAAAGCATTATACCTGTATGATAGTATCATTTGTATTAAAATATTAATTCCGCCTATTCTTATCAAGCATTCTTCTTTAGAACACGGGGATATCATTTTCCGTTCTGTCTGGTATATATTTATAATAATATATAATTAAGCCTGTATACCTTGATTTCTTTCTTTACGTAACTTTTCCATTAAGAACCTAAGATAACGCTTCAAATATTCTTTCCACATGTTCTTACGTTTTTGTAAAGTATATATTTTAGAAACTTTAATACAAAATGTATATGTTCACATGAGGTAATTAAAAGTTACCTTTTTATTTCTGAAATGTAAAAGAGCACGTTTGACACTGCAGTACCCTCCATTTGTCCATTGGTATGTGTCTTTCCTCTTAGTGTGATGTCATAGAAGTCATACTGACATACACTTAAAAGTCCTGTAGACAAGGGATATTTTCATATCATAATTCTCTATACCCCTCTGCTATTACCTCTTTAAGAAATTGCCAGTATGTACAGATAGGGAGGGACATTGTAATTTTGAGTATAACATATGTTTCCACACTCACAAATTTTATTGTAATTTATTTAATTTGGAAAGACGAGTACCAGTCAGTCATAACCATAGTGGTACACAAAAGCCTTGTTTCATGAGATGGTCGAATTTCCTTGCCACTATTTGACATCAACCCGACTCCTCTAATAAGCTAATCTACTTCATAAATCACATAATTGAAATTCTCTCAACCTTACCTTGTGCTTCATTTAACCACACGGAAACCATGTGCATATGAAGTACTGGGGTTTATCCTAGGCCAGCTGAACTTTTGATATACAGTGGATAGAAGGACATAATATGAAATACGTATAAGATGTATGAATATACTTCATTGTGGATTGTATCTGAAAAAGTTGTACAATCATTGTTTTCATCTCTATCACAAAATGAATGTAAGTAACCTGGTCAGTATAAACTGACTTCCTAGAACGTCACTAATTCATAATAAATGAAAAGTTTGTATAATATAACCATCTGTTGAACTTTAGAAGAAGAAATGTTATAGTAATCTTGTTCTTCCTTCTATTTCCGTTTCCGTTTTTAAGAAGAAAGATAATAAAAATTGTACCAAAATGTCCCTTTGTGTGAAAAAGCGGAATAAACAAGGAAACGTGTTTTAATAAACTATGAAATGATAAAAACTGAGAGAAAAGGAATAATTAATATCTTCAAAAATACGGATTATACAAAGCAGAAAAGTTATTATATTTAGATACTAATTGTAATCAAATCGAATATATGCAAGTAATTAGCTTTATTATAAATACACTGAATAGATGTGGCTCAATTTTAAGTGTAAGAAAGCAATTCTTTATCCGCTCTAATCTACATCTGTTTTTTTTTTTTTTTTTAATTTTTTTTTTTGTTTGTTGTTCCCTTTTACAGGTAACTCCATGCAAGGAGGAAGTAAGGGACAAAGACGACGTAGGGCTATATCACATGGCGATACGCGAAGTGAGCAGGCCTGCGGAAGAGCCTCAGAAAACACCATGTGTGGTTTTACTCCGATCTCTTTTACGGCCTTTTATTAGTATTTTCGAAAAAAAATGTGGGGAGGTAGGGTCCGAATTTAATAACTTTGAGACCCTGGCTCCCTAACAACAAAATGTTTAATTCTAATAGGTAGACGTATGAATAAGAACGCACACAATAAGGATAGATCTGAAATTTTAAATAAGTAGGAAACTACGTCTGACCTCTAAATTCAAAATTAAATAGAATATTTAAATAAATTTCATGGTGACGAATATATTATAAGCATCCATGAATGGATTAAAAGTAAGAATGGAAGAAGGGGAGTGTGTAATAGTAAGAATGGGATGCATATAATAAAATAGGAAAACTGAATGATTTTGAATTTGATATAATTTGGCTGTCCTTACAAGAATACAATATATAGCAACATACACATGCACCAAACACATAGCAAACACAGGATATAGGGAACCCCTAACCAAGGTTAAACTACATATACAAGGGGAATGACTCCGACAAGGGAGATAAAGCCTTGTCGGAGAAATGAACCTATAGAAAACACTAGGGAAAAAAAATATCCCAGCAAAATTTAATTGAATGGAAAATTATTTTTTTTTTGGAATTTAAAAAAAAAATATAAACATAGCAACACATAAGGGGGGAAACAAGAAAACATAAAACCTTTTAGATATTTTTTTTGGTTAAGTGGGGGGGCATCTGTCTGAAAATTATTAAGCATTCCTTTCTTTGGAATATACCACTTTCATCCGAGGATATCCAGAGAACGTTTGCGCAACTTTGCCTTTAAAAGCGGAAGATAAAATATTTTCTTCCCCCATGTTCCGTAGCTTTCAACATATATTACATTTTCCCATGAAATTCAAAATACAATTTATGTCTCAATGATTTAATGAAACGTTACTATTTTATCCCCGATGTGTAAAAGAGCACTTGAGATATTGCAGCACCTCAACCTGTCCATCTGTCTGCCTCTTTTTCCCCTGGGTAAAGTTATTTTACTCGGTTCAATATATACGTATTCATCAGTTAGACAAATGAGATATAGTGATAGTCCGCGTCTGTGCATCCCTACTTGCCATTTTCTCTTAAAGAAGTCATTACTGTGTACCTTAGCAGAGGGAAATAACTTTTGGTGTAACCATTTTTATGGCACTCAAAATAGTAGTGTAGTTCAATTTAAATGAAAAGATGAGCAAGGTCAAATCATAAACATAGTAGTGCACTGTTAAAAGCATTGTTACACGAGAGAATGGAATTTTCTTGCTATCACTTTCAGTAACCCGGTTCCTCTAATTAGTTAATTCGGACTACTCCATAAATCACTGAACTAAACATTCTTTCAACCGTATGCATTCTTTTAACAATATGGAAACTGTGTGCATTAGATATATCTAGTTATCTCTTGTGCCAGTTCAGAGTGGCAAATGTTCTAAAATTAAAACTACCAAACTTTAGGTATTCACTCAAAATAAAAGGACATACTATGAAATACATATAGGCATATGATCCGTGACTATGACTTTATATGTATTGTGTCTGGATAAATAGTGTACAATCATTTCCTCTAAACGATACCAAACTTAATGTAAGTAAAGATCTTAATAAAACTGACTAACTGACTAATCCCCAACAAATGATTATTGTACAGAATATCACCGATCATTTTCTATGACTTTCCATGAAATAATGTCTTGATAATTTTATTGTTCCTTCTTTTTAAAATTTCGTTTTTCTATTTCTTCTTTCAAAGAAATAGTTTAAATTATGAACAATATGAGCTCAGCTTTTTTTGTTCATTTTTATATTTTTATGACAAGAACTATCTTTACATTATAGTCATAAAATGTTATAATCCAAGACAGACAAATCATCGATTACTACACTTTTTTTAAAAAAAAAATCATACTACTTGAATTGAATGACTGCTTTTACTTTTTCAAGTTACCTTTTAATAACCTAGCTTCAGTTTCTAATCCAGGAAGTTATTTACAATACAATAATGATGTCAAGCTTGATTGCTACTACCTAGAAACTTGCCTTGTCATTACCTGTTGTTAAGTAAACTGTCTCCAATACATAGTGTTTCTATTGCCATATCATAATATCGAGAAAATGATATCCGATATTATATATTATTTTAATACTTTACCTTTTTCAAAGACATTTTGTAAGATAATGTACAAGAAAAATCAAGACTTTATTACACCTGGGTTGTAAAATTGACAAAATATAAAAACTTTTAGGCATAGAACATTAATACATCGTGTAAGATCAGAGCAGAAAAGAATAGTACTGCATTGATTTGACGAATACAAACAAGCATAAAATCAGTGTAATACATATACAAAAATCAGTTGCATAAATTAATGAATAGGTGGATGAATAATAGAGGTACAAACCTGTGTGGACATAGATCATCTTAGACAGAGAAAAATAAACTAGACAGCAAAGAAAACATAATCTAAGTTTGTTTCATTACATAAATATTTGCCTAGCTATTATTTCATGATGCTAAGAAATTCAAAATTCGTAAAACGTTATATTCTTCAAGATACATGTGTTATAAATACTTATTAACTGATTGTATGCATACACTTTAGTCCTCGAAATGTAATAATGAGGTATAAAATTGTGTCATTCATTCATTTTGAAAATACAAATAGAACAAAATATAATCATATCAATATTGTTTGTTTTCACTGACGGTATACAATACCTTTCATAAGAAATATTATTCTGCAATTTTCAGTAGAAAATATATGACTTGAAGTTTAATTTATGTTTTGGAGTTCATAACTGAATGAAAGTTTTCGATATAGTTTTGGCTAATGAGAAATAGATCTTTTTTAAACATAAAGTAGTTATAAATAGTCTGAAATTAAGACATTCCTATGAGGTATTGAGGTTGGCTATTCAAATATTTTTGCACTGATTTCTTGGTCATAATTCTGCAGATTTTGTTAACCATTTAACTGACAAAAAGCTTACAATTTTCCATACGTAGCTAAACCCATCATCAGCTAATACACATGATACTAATATCCTTATCTAAACATGTTAGTATTAAAAAATAATAAATATGATTGCATATTTTTCTTAATGACCACTACCTAGTCTTGAACAAAAGTTTGATATACGAGTCGCAAAGCTAATAATTCAAAGGAATGAAAACGTTCACCGTACACCACACATAGAGGGGTACATTTGTTGCCGTTGGAAACCGTTCAATTTTGTGACATCCAAGGTGCGAGTATATATATTCATCAAAAGCGTCAACGTGGATATTTCTGCTCTTACAAGTTGTGTTTGTGATCTATTGTGAAACAAATAAAATAATTTGTGTCTTTTTATATTGATTATAAGATTCCAGGTATAAGATAATATACTAGATATACTAACCATATGTAGGGAATGTTACATTATTTATGTTAATGTTTACTGGACAGCAAGTATACCGTATTTGTTTGTATGCTCGGTCCATATATGTCAATCACTGTATTACTATCGAGACGAAATATTTCAACCTGGTTTCTTTGAAAAAGTTATACAAATATTTGATTAACTAGCATTCGTGGAATGTGATACACTAGCGATATAAATATTACTAGAACAATTAGAAATTAGATTTTCTTATATATATATATATATATATATATATATATATATATATATATATATATATATATATATATATATATATATATATATATAGTTGTTGTTATTGTTATTGTTATTATTATTATTATTATTATTATTATTATTATTATTATTATTATATAACCCTGAACTTTCTGACTGACATAATTAGACTGATAGATGTTTGGGTTTCCGGATGTGTCAAAAGAATTTACTCCGCTATATGTATGCTTATCCACAGCCGAAGACTATTTGTCGTTGTTATAATAGGCTTGTTTCTATCACCTGCCATTGAAGCGCTCTGTTAAATAGACAAATAATCCTATTTCAACACCAGAGATTCAATCGATACACAGTCCTGATGTCATAGTCATATTGTTACCAAAGATTTCTTTATAACTTGAAATGAGATAAGACATATCTTATCACTCTAATACTTTGCCTATCAGTTCGATAATATATCGTTCTATATGCTGATCGATGTGTCGATCCAACTTTGCCCGTATGTCTGGCTGTGTCTATCTATACTCGTACTTACTTACCTACTAGTGTGTCTATCAAATATTAATTTTCAGAAAGAAATAAGTATTTGGACGGGTCGGAACTGTCACGCTTTAGAGAGAGAGAGAGAGAGAGAGAGAGAGAGAGAGAGAGAGAGAGAGAGAGAGAGAGAGAGAGAGAGAGAGAGAGAGAGAGAGAGAGAGAGAACGTATATCATGAGCTTAACTCATGGCAGGGTGCAAGTTATGCACGAGTTTGTCTGGTACAAGCTCTGTCCAATAATAAAGAAGTGTTCCAATCGGGAAGTAACACTTAGCATACAATTGGCATTAAGTTTTGAATATTGACACAAAAGCATTATCATAACAAACGTATATTTAAACTTTTGTTCAATATCACAATCAGGAAATAAATTTTTAAAAAAAAATTGTATAAGGGATAACTTCTGTAAATATCTAGGGACATACAATGTGCGATTTGCTTTAATTGTAAGAAACAGAACGCTTTCTTTAGCAGGACACGTACATTATTTCACAATGGTTGTACTATGAATGACATGGATTCATCATTAAATTGACTCATAGGAAATAAATTATTGATACACAAAACACGTGACAAGAGATAGTAGAATCAGAAATATTAAATAATTTGTAAATGTTGAGAATACGCGGCTTATCTGTATAAATCCTTTGGATATTCAGAGCACATTTACGTATCTGAGCCTTTAATAGCCTGAGATAAAGCTTTATATATTCTTCATTCATGTTCCTAAGTTTTTGTTAAGTATATATTTTAAAAACTTTAAATCAAAATGTAGATGTCCACATGAGGTAATTAAGAGTTACCTATTTATTTCTGAAATGCAAAAGGCCACGTTTGATTTTGAAGTACCCTCCATTTGTTAGTCGGTATGTGTCGTATGTGTCTTTCCTCCGTATATGGGTACTTTTTCACGTATTGGCACACACTTAAAAGTCCCGATACCATGCGTCCCTAATTCAATCGTCCATTTTCCTCTTAAAGAAGTTGCCAATATGTACAGATACAGAAGAACATCGTAATTTTGAGCATAATAGAATGTTTCAGACTCACAAATTATAATGTAATTTAATGTAATTTATTTCACGTTTAAAGATGAGTACAATTCAGTCATAACCATAGCGATACACAGTTTAAAAGCTTTGTTTCTCGAGGCAGCAACCCAATTCCTCTAATCAGTTAATTTACTCCATAAATCACATAATTTAAATTCTCTCAACCTTGTGCTTATTTTAATCACATGGCAACCATGTGCATATGAACTACTGGGGTATCTCCTGGGCCAGTTGAACGAAACCAATGTTCTAAAAGTATACCTATCAAACTTTAGGCTTATGGGGAAAGTAGGACATACTATGAAATAATGTGAAGGATGTCCCCACTGTGAGCATTTGATTGTGTGGGACTGGTTGGATTCGTGTGCTTTAAATATTATAATAAAACTGTTGTAGAAGTCCCACCCAGGCTAGATTTCAGTTGGAAGTTGAATTAGTGAAAGATAGATGTACATCTCTGAGCCCCACTCAACAATGCCGAAAAAGTGATTAAACATACAAAAAAGGGTAAAATGTTATGAATAACAATTTAATAACAATTCAATAATTCAGTTTTTCCATGTACACTCTTTACGCTAGACTTTTGATAGCTTTCTGCATCACTTGATTCGTAGTATGAGATAGAATTCCACCTGTCCTTGTATTCTCCTCATCTGTGTGTTCTATTTTTCCTCACCGATTTTCTTCAAATTCCTTCTCCTCTTCCTCCTCGACTTCTCTATACTCCTTCTCCTCCTCTTCTACCTCGTACTACTGGCTATTTTCTCTCCTCTTCCACCTTCTGTCCCACTTCTCTCCACCGTCTAGACTTTGTCGACTCCGACTGTTCCTCTAGTTTCACTTCCGTCTCCCTACAAACAGACTCGGGATGCAACTGAGCCGAAAGTTCTGTTCCCTACAAAAGCTTCCATTTCTAAGGTTTTCGTCCCTTAGAATCTACTTCTCTAAGTTTTACCGCCAAATTACAGGTGGCTTCTCGGAGTAAACCTATTTGCACAGAGATATATCTAGGCGTCTACTGACTGTTTTGCTTGCGAGTTTGAAGTTATAATTCAGATTTAGGTTGTAATCACACCTATCTATAGACCAGTTCATGGAGACTTCGGCAAACTTCGTAATTTGCTCGTAAATTTTGATCACGTGGCGGGAGGTCAACTGACCGTGATAACCAATCGATAGCTGGTAGGCAAATGTTCTGGTCCCCTGCTTAGTATGCTCCCTAGAATAGTATAGCGGAGTGCATCGCAGGGAGCATACTACACAGGGGACCAGACTAGGGGTCAAAACAAGGCGGAAAATTCAGCATTAGCATCAACTGTTCTGTTCCAACTACTTCAGCTTCGTTTATAGTGTTGAAAAATGCCTATTCAACAGCGGTGAAACTACAGATATTGACGAAAATTAATATTGGAACCAACCTGTCTTGTTTTCTGGATTTTATAGCCATACGAGAGAGTAGCTATGAGCTGTTTACATCTGGACACGTACATGCGAGCATGGAAACGGTGTCGATGTTAAAAATTTAATCCCATTTTTTTTACCATACACCGTATTTCATAAATCGAGTTTCGTTTACCAATAAAAGGAATTTTTCGTATTAATCATCCTGGAATATTTTTCGACGGTAACGCTGCAGAAGTCCCAGGCATTTAGGGGGCAGGTAGCGGACATTTCTTAATTTGTTTTAATCTGATACGTCTAAACAACAATGTATGCCATTTTGTTATGTACAGATGCCTACCAGCGTTTGATTGGCTGGAGTATAAAGTGACTCCGGAGGTTTTTCGGATAATTACGGAGCAACTCGGTTAAATCCGGTATGAAATGGGTTTTTGGATGTCGCTGTAAACTGATCCAATCAGACTTAGCGGAAAATGTTCCCTCGCTGTCTGTTCACGTGAAGACAGTTGAGAAAACGCCCGTTTAATCCTGCGGACTTCCTTTGCTCTCTGAATAAATGTTTAACACCTATGTTTTAATACTACAAATTTTTGTCTAGTTGGCACGAACTATCGCCTGGATGGCGGTCACGGTAACCTTGTAATGGATTAAAACTAGCCTACAGCAACGTTTAGATACCAAACACATTGGTCGTAATAATACTGTAGTTTATACACGACCTGATAGCTGGGATGATCAAACGTAACAAACACGTACAAGATTATTATCTATGAATATACTTCAATCTGGAGGGGCCCCGAGTGGCCGAGTGGTCTAAAGCGCTGTCCGTTACGGATCACTGCCATCTCACCTCTGTCTGCGTGTGTTCGAGTCTAGGATTCGGCTAATGTAGATATGTCAGAAAGCTTGCCAGTAGCTTCTCGTGGGTCGGTGGTTCTTTCCGGTGATTTCCCGGTTTCTTCCTCCACCATTAATACTGGCCGCCATGAATAGCCTATCTTGTGCTGAAAAATGGCGTGAAGCCCAAAAACAAACAAACAAACAAACTTCAATCTGGATTGTATCTGCGGGAGGAGCACAATTCTTTTCACCGTTAGGACAAATTGAATCTAAGTAACTCGGTCAGGATAAACTGACACAAGTACTTTACTAAGCCATAACAAAGATAAGCTTGTATAATATAGCCATCTGTTGAAATTTTCAAGAAGAAATATGTTATGGCAATATTGTTATTCCTTTTTTACCCCGTTTTCCTTTTTCCGTTATCATCATTAAAATCTCTTCCGAACCAAACAATTGTTAACGTTATGGACATTCTGATGTTAAATTAAGCAAATACCAATGCAGATCTATTAATATATATATATATATATATATATATATATATATATATATATATATATATATATATATATATATATATATATATATATATATATATATATATATATATATAACACTAACTCTCAAAATAGAGATTTAATATATCAAACTTGAAATCGACTTATTATCAGTAAAGTATAGCATAATTATCTTTTTCAACGTTACATCGTAATTGAGCAATTTAACACAGCTTACCTCAACCGGTAATAATGTGTCTTAATATGAATGTATTTGCAATATACCAGTTGTAATGACAAAAGGTTGTTGTTGGGCTTAACGCCATTCTTCAGCACACGATAGGCTTATCATGGCGGCCAGTATTAATGGTGGAGGAAGAAACCGGGAAATTACCGGAAAGAACCACCGACCCACGAGAAGCTACTGGCAAGCTTTCTCACCTATCGCCGAATCCTAGACTCGAACACTCACAAACAGAGGTGAGATGGCAGTGATCAGTAACGGACAGCGCTTTATACCACTTGGCCACTTGGGGCCCCCGTAATGACAAAAGGAGGAATGACAACTACCATCTTATTAGCTGTAATATATAGGCTTTGTATGGCATAGGAATCAGTTTAAATATTTTTTCTTAAAATTTCTATCTAAGGATGCAAAGCGGGAAATAAAACAAAATTTGCATCTGGAGCAATTTCTTCATAGATATGGGATTTTAAGTGTGCAATTTGTTTTCATGATTATATACTAGTTACACTGAATTTAGCAGTAAACGTGTTCGGTTGTTTTGTCCACGATGACTGCTCCATTAATAATAGGAAGGCA